>VMKM01001111.1:0-90000 GCA_008360985.2 Macquaria ambigua | reverse complement strand
TTAAACTGGACACCCTGAAGTTCTTCGCTACAGGTTTCTGTGGCTATTGAAAGTCCAGCAGAGCGGAGAGGAAAGATACTGCAGTCAAGACTCGCAGCGCTGACTTACCTCCAGCGCAGGTAGCGGAGCATTCAGACCAGGGCAGGTGGTGCCAGGAGAAGCCCACCTCGTTGTCACCGCTTCCTGTGCGCTGGATGGGCACGTTGAACTTGTAGCGGATTCCCAGGTTCTGTTCCTGAAGGAGGACCTGCAGACGAAGCAGCAAACAAAAAGAGAAAATAGTAGGAAGGTACATTCAGCAAATATTTCTGTTCAGTATGAAAACAAACTTGGGAAAATGATGGTTATCTTTATCTGATTATTTATCCCTCATAATGTTGATATGGAGAACCTGTTGCAGAGACACTGAGCTACATTAGCATTTATTTGGAGTCGTGTTTCTGGCCAACTGACAATATTCACTCTCCTTTTAATTCAGTTTTGGTCTCCACCAACTCCTGAGACAAATATCTGTATAAATCTTTATCTACTAAATGCTCTATGTTCACCAGCTAGTCGCTAACTTTGTCTGTCTGTTGTTTGGTGCTGAGCAGGAAGCATACGGTTGTTCTTTAGAGCTTTACTGCTGAAAACAGCTGATGAGAGCACTGAGACTGAACCAAAACAGTAAAGTTATGCATTGTAAAACCAAAACAATGAGCTGAAAGACGCTAAAACGCTCTACAGAGCTGAGGGGAACTGCAGAATCAGGTGATAACTCTGTGTGGGTTTGTCACTACGAGCGACCCCTTTCACATAAAACATACTCATTTGATCCATTGTTGATATAAAAATATTGATTATAGCAGCTTTAAATGCTGTTTGAACAGTCCGGATCAGTGAGGCTCTGGTGGGTTTATATTAGTCTGCTGCATGCAGAGGGAGACTGAGGGAGTCAGGCTTTGCAAGCCGCAAGGAAATGGCTAGTGGTCGAGTGGCCAGTTGCTTGTCTATTCCAGTGGTGCTGTGTGGTCTGGCATTTTCAGCATTCGTGTCAAGGCAACAAGAAAATGCTCAGTTGCCTCACATTAACACACAAAAAAAACACACACAGCAACGCACAAACAAAGGTGCATTCACGCTATTTAACATGCACAAGCAAACTCCCATATAACAACACAGACGCTCCCCAAATCAAGTGACACTGTGTTTGCACTCAGCCAAAACAGCTTTTTTTTATATCCACATTTAAATAGATTTTAACCCCAAACCACAGGCTGAGGGTCACCTAAGGTTAGCACCCAGATGTTGAGTTTAAGTGTATGTATGCTGACAGACCAACAGCATACATGCAGCATAAAATGCACAGGACTACTCAAAGGTACAACTGTAGAGCTGCACTGTGAGTTATTTCAGGTTTCCAAGTCCCATTCATTTTCTGCATAGACAATGTTAGGTGACGGGCAGTTGGAGCACTTCCACAGCCTGGATGGACATGAAACTCGAAAGATGAGCAACTGCATTAGACTATATCTGGTTCTTTGATAGAAAGTCAAAAGTACGAGCCTGCGTACATAAAAACTTAAAGGTAACCTGTGAGGTTTTTGGCCACTAGTAGCACTAAGTTTCAATGAGCAGGTCCAACACATACATACATGTGTTTGTTGAATATGAACATAACTCTGTTTACTTATAAGAAAAGTCAACTACAACTTTGAAGGATGAATACAGTCAGAAACATCCAATCACTGAGCTGAAGATTGTGACGCATGCGCCCGCTAGCAGTGAGCAGAAACTCGACATGTTTTCTAGAAACCTGATGAAACATTCGGCAGCTTGAATCAGGTCACTGAGAGCTTCTGGGACAAATCTGCAGCTACGGCACAGTGATCTGTTCCAGACAAAATTATAGTAAGAAGAAGAAAAAGCTCTAAAAACCCCACTGTAGTAAACAGCAGACAGACGACTAGCTAGTGAACACAGTGGATCATTTAGCAGATAGATATTTCCCTCAGCAGGTGGTAGAGACCAAAAACAGAGCTAAAAGACAGTGAATATTGGACTTGTGTTCACAACTTGTTTCCGCTAGCTTTTGACACATTCAATGGTTTTCATAGTGCATGGTGTACAATAAAATATGATTTACTACCATGACAATCAGGTTTTCAGTGATAGCTCCCAGCGCCTCTAAAGACTCCGGTTCATCAGACGGTCTCTTGTAGTGGAAGGCCGTCCCCGCAATGTCAAACTTCCTGGGCCAGTCGATGGTCCAGGCTCCGTTGATGTAGTAATCATCCCCTTCAGATTTCAAAGCTGGTGAAAACAAGAAACACTTTTAGAAAGCTGAAATCAAAAGCAGGCAGGAACGGTAGCCGGGACAACAGGTGGAGACAATCATTTGGTGTGATGTCTTCATCATCATCATCAGCATCATTTTCAGCCTCCCTGTCACTGACAACTTTCTATTCCTGGACAGACTGAGCAGAACACACACACACACACACACGTGCCTGTAAACGAAGAAATTCATGTGCACCGACATGAACATGCGTCTAATTTAGGAAGAGAAAGAAAACACACCTCAGGTGAAAGCCTGGACGAACCTCATGAATACCACTCTGTCTGGTTGTCAAAACAAAAGCTGGTCTCCAAGCACAACAGATCTGAAAATATCCACTTTCTCTGCATAGAAATGGGGCCAAATTGAGGAGAAACGACTCCACTGCTGGCTATTCTGTCTCTCTGGCTCGTGCTCTGCAGATTCCCCTCTGCAGCATTTACGCAGATTAGATGAACAATAGTTTACTCCTCTTTAACATATCACAATCCTCTCCTCAATAAATTCATTTTCAGCACATCTGGCACTGATTGTGAGCATCGTGGTTTTGTTATTTTGAACAGTGCAGTTTACACAAGTCACAAGCATCCCAGTCACTATTTTTATATTGTCTCACTTAGTTTTTTGCTTTAATAAAACATTTTTAAAAAAATGCAAAGACTGCAAAAGAAAAATATTATCTTTATCACTGGGGTCACAGATGAAATTCATAACAAAGTTACAGATTACTTGGAAGGGAAAATCTAGTCCAACACAATAGCCAAAATTGCACTCTTTAAACTTTGATATATAGACATCACATCCCCCATAATCCTGGTGGACCAGGCAGCTGTCACCACGGCCCTATAAATCTGATGCAGCTCTCCGGTTCAAAGTGTAACTTAAGCCCTCCATCAACACCATCTGCTATAAATTCAACACGCTGTCACATGTCTCTCCCTTGTTAATGAAAAGACACAGAACGGGCTTAATTGAATCCGGTTGTGTGATTGTTTTGGGTCTGACGCTGCCAGTGTAGCAAATAGTTTTTGTTTAGTCTGGAACGGAGCGGATGAGTCTGGTGCCAAGGCGGCCATCACAGGGGTTAGGATTCAGGGGAGGACTCTGTTTTATGGCTTTACATTAGGCAACCGGAGATTAAACGATGGCATCTTCTAATTTGCTCTTGACAAAGACGCAAGGAAGTCCCGGGAAATGTGGTTGACACAGAACTGAACAGATAATATGAAACAGCTTGACGCCGCAAACTGCCAGTTCATCACACTGCGGTGAACAACAGGGTCTACTGAGATTGATGGATTGATAGTGAAACATGACTAAGAGTCTTCAGCCACACTAGTTCCTCTGTGAAACTGTACTTAGACACAGCGGTGCTTTGAGCTAAATGCTGTAGTCATCATGCTAACACGCTCACAATATCAATACTACCATTTATATGTTTGTCATGTTCACAAACTTAGTTTAGAGTTTTAGCATGCTAACAATTGCTAATTAGCACTTAACACAAAGTACAGCTGTCATTAGTTTTTTCAGATATTTGGTCATAAACCGAAGAGGATAATCATCCTGATGGGAACATGAACATCTGAACCAAATTTCATGGTAATCCATCCAATAAATTTCCCTTAAAACCCACAAATGTCGATAAATCGTGGTGGTTCTAGAGGGAAAGTCAGGGGATCATTAATGTCATTAGGATTCATCCTCTGGGAACCATGAATGTCTTTACAATATTGTGTGCCAATCCTAATCTAGTAGATGATTTATTTGAGATATTTCACTGGATAACTAATATTTTGTATGCCCTGCTGATGGCGCTAGAGAAAAAGTCAGAGGATCACAAAAGTCATTAGGATTCATCCTCTGGGGACCATGAATATCTGTACCAAATTTCATAGAAATCATCCAATAGTTGTCAAGGAATTTCACTAAAAAACAACAAATGTCGATGTATCATGGTGGTTCTAGATGAAAAGTCGGGGATCATTAAAGTTATTAAGATACATCATCCTGGAACCATGAATGTCTGTACAACATTGTGGGACAATCCTAATCTAGTAGATGTTGAGATATTTCACTGGATAACTAATATTGTTTTGCCCAGCTGATGGCTCTAGAGGGAAAGTCAGGGGATCATTAAAGTCATTAAGATTCATCATCCTGGAACCATGAATGTCTGCACAACATTGTGTGCCAATCTATCTAATAGTGATGGTGCTAGAGGAAAAGTCAGGGAATCACAAAAGTCATTAGGATTCATCCTCTGGGCACCATGAGTATCTGTATCAAATTTAAAGGCAATCCATCTTACAGTTGTTGAGATATTTCACAAAAAAAAACTCATGCTGGCGCTAGAGGAAAGGTCTGGGGATCACCAAAGTCAGTGAGTTTCATCCTCTGGGGATCATGAATGCTTGTACAAAATTACACGGCAATCCATCCAATAGTTGTTGAGATATTTCAGCCTGAACCAAAATGGTGGGCAGACCCACATTGCCATCCCGAGAGCCACGCCGCTACCATGGCTAATAAAACTAAAACTTACCGATATAATTCTTCGACATGGCAATCTCTTTGATCTCGATGTGAACCGATCCTTTTGGGATCTGAACCACCTCCATGTAGCCTGTAAGACAAGGGCAGGGATCGTTAAGGTGGTATTTCTCCCACTCAAACCCTCTCCCCCTCCAAATCTCATTTCTACAAGACATTTTTTACAACACAGAGAAGACAGCAAGTTACATATCGTGTTAGGTAGGAGTACATATAGAATAAATTCCAAATCACCCAAAAAGGACAAAGCAGGAGGACAAAACAATCCCCTCCTTTTTTTTTTTTTTACCGTCACACACACATGCACACACAGTATTTTTAGATGGTTTACTAGCCATACCGTAGAAGGAGAAATATGTTTTCTCTCCCTCCTGCTCTCTATAGACGACCTCAGGCTAAAGCCAACACCAAGTCGCCATCTCTACTCCTGATTTCTTCACTCCATGATGTAATTAATGGGAAAAATATTATGTTTTGATCTATATTCTGACAACATAATTCAAATAGCAAAAACCATATGCTCTGTCAGTGGGTCGGTGACAAAGGCGAAAAAAGAGGCACATTTCCATGAAAGCTTATCTTCCTGGCTTCGGGGATGTGCTGGCTTTCGGACAAAAGCAGCTTTGCTAAATGGACGATGAGCTACTTTGTTTTCTTCACGGTCATCTCCGGCGACTTTACGTTTGTCACACTGAGTGAATCAAAGAAGCCTGAAAGCTGCTGTACAATATATCAATGGAGATGTAATAGGTGACAGGATAAGTCTCTCATCCTAAAAACAATGCACTGCCTGGAGTCAGATATGTTTTACCTCCTCTGGGTAGAGACTCATTGAAGAGTCCCTCCGATGCCTCGCAGGTGCTGCCGTCTCCTCCGCACACACGGCATCGATCTTCTTTAGCGTCAGAGCTCAGGATGTTGTCGCAGCCCACGTGCTTTGAAGCCAACAAACAAAAGTCAGAGAATGAGAGTGAGCATTGTTTTAATTTGAATACTGGAAAAATGGGGATTCAGCATTTAGCACCATTTTACTGTGAAGTTCATTACAAATTTCCAAAAGGTCAGATTTCAGAGCACAGGAAATATGTCTATGCCGAGATTTAGATTAGAGTTAGAGTTAGAAGATTGATGCCACTGTCATGTATGTCCGTTAAATACAAAGCTAAAGCCAGCAGCCGGTTAGCTTAGCTTAGCACAAAGACTGGAAAACGGGGAAACAGCTAGCCAGCTCCTATAAAGCTCAGTAATTAACAGGTTATATCTCTGGGTGCAGTAACTTCCTGGAGTCTATGCTGGTTGCCCGACAACCTCAGGGTGATGACAAGACTCTGGTTTCTATATGGATTAAACAAACGAGATATACCATGTTAATCAGTGAGCTTTAGAGGTGCTGGTAGGCGGATGTTGTTACCTTCCAACAGAGCCAGGCTAGCTGTTTCCCCCTGTTTCCAGTCTTTATGCTAAGCTAAGCTAACCGGCTGTATGTAAAGGCTGTTCCTTCAAAAAAAAGAAAAAAGCTTAAACAGGATGGACTGGCACTGTTGTGGGGATTTTTGGGGAGGGACTGGTCTTGTTTGTTTACAGAGGAAGTCACCAGAATACAATACCCTCATTTTTTCATTTATACAGCATTCACACAATCCAATTCAACCACAGTCCTCTACTGGCTGGGCAGATTCAGTGGAGAGTTGTATCTGTGGATTCAAACCAGCAGAAAAGGAAAGTAATGTAATGTACATTTGCTCTATAGTCCTTAACTTACTAATTAAAGTTTTTTAAAAAGTGTCTGTACTTTGAAAGGGATGGTTTATTCGTAGCCTTGGAAATTTGTCAAAGCTTAAAGTTCAAATGACAGAATTCTTCCATGCCCCAGACCTCCACTGCTGTCCCCAAAACTATTAAAATCACATCAGTGAGCCACACCATTGCACTGGGTAACATGTTCCTTTACTATATGATGAACTTTCCCACTGTAGTTTAATATGACTCAGTCCCACACACACCGTCCTGCTGCCGGAAATACTCACTAGAGCGCCAAATGTGTATTAATCCGCTGCTGAAAATAGTCCCCAACAAATGCACTATTTCCTCCTGTTCTAGTTACATTTGGTAAAAACTACGGTGTCCAGCTGTTTTAGGAAAAAGTTATCTTTTGGGGTTTTAAATGAAACTATATATTTGTGACCTGTTTTTAAAGTTCTACTTACTCACCAATGGGCCACAGACTATTGAGAGACGGACTAACACATTGTTGGTGTTGATCTTTTCATGGGATTTGTTGACAATAAGAAAAATAAAGAACAGAGTTACGCTGATACTTAGTAACTTGGCAGGTTTTTACATGTAAAACATGTGAGAGCTCATAAAACCTGATGGACTCAAGAGTACATCAGGTTTTGTTGCCTTCAAATAAATTTTAATATGGAGGCCGCATGGAGCGCATTAAATCTTTATCTGTGCTCAATTTATAGTGATTGCTTCATCGGCACTTGATTGGTAATGCCTCGGAGCGTCAGAGGTGGAGCAGCGGTTATTCAGCACATTCTGATTGAAGGTAAGATCTGTGTTTTCATTATTTCATTATTTTTCCCTGCAACACCAGCAGCTTATGGACTCATTAGAGCATTTGCAATATGAAAGTATTTGTTACATATCTGCTGTGATATACTGTATATGCAAAGTACACATTCCTCAACAAGATCACTTTGAATATTTCTAACACATTTTACACAAAAACTTCTATAAATGTACTTATGTAAATGTGTGAATGCATGACTTTAACTTGTAATGGAGTACTTTTATTCCATTGTGCTCCCTGTGTATAATCCCTATGTACAGTGTTTTTACAGTGTACAGTTCTTAAATTATTGTAAGTCTTTTGCGCAATTTCTATGTCTGTATTTACTCTATGTTTACAGTGGAAATAACAATATACACTTTAATTATCCTGACTCTTAAAATATTTTTGCACATAACCTTTGCAGCTATTTAATAGGCTATATACTTTTTAAAAGTTTTTTTAGCTAGTTGCAGTATCTTGGAATGACAACACTACAGTATGTTTTATTGTACGTAAGTATAAAAACAATAAAGTTGAATTGAACTGTAGTATCCCACATTTTGGGAGTGTTAGCAGAAAATAGTGTTTTCTTAGTTTTGTTCTTCGATTGTGGGAGTTTTTTAGGGCACTATATTAGAGCTACAACAATCGATTAGACCATGGATAGAAAAAGTATTGGCAACTATTCTGATAATCCATAAATCATTGAAGCCAAAGGTTCTCTGTGTGCAGCTTCTCCAATATGAGGATTCGCTGTTTTTCTCAGTTTTATATCACTGCAAACTGAATATCTCTGGGTTTTGGACAAAATAAGACTCTTGATCGATTCACCAACAAAATGATCTGAAGGTTAATGGATAATAATGAAAACAATTTTTAGTTGCAGCTCCACACTCTACAGAGAAATTGTCGTGCACGATATAGTAAACGGGGAGTGACTTCGGACACATCCAGTCTCTAAACAGTGCGATAACAGCTTTATCTCTGTGTTAATGCTGTGTGACAATACAACTGGGAGGATTACTGTTATCACTGACACGTACCACTACTCCTTTGGATCTTCCAGTTCTTTCTACTCTCTAATCACTGTCCTCTCTCTCGCTCCAGCATAGCACTTTTGAGTGTTTCTGAAAGCTTTCCAAGAAGACAGTGTTCTAGAGATTTATCACAGTGAAGAGCCAGCCTCTGAAATACAACGACGAGCTGGATTCAGTCTGGAAATAAACCTGCAATGCTCCTTTGCTAGGGAATATTCCACCTCTTAGACTTTTTTTTTCCCCATTAAAACACACACCATGTTGTGTTTTTATATTAGAATCAGAGTAATGTTGTTGGCACAGACGCTGCGCCGTCACGCCAAACAGGAATCAAACTGTACGGTCAGGTGGAAGTCAAAGCAAATACTTAAAGCGAGGAACCAAGAAGTTATTTCAGCTGCATCTCAGAAAATACACAAAAACCCTCATCTCCACACACACACACACACACACACACACACACACACACTGTACAACATGATTTATGCTCATGAAAACAAAGGCAGCACCAACTGCCAACTCCTTTCAATAAGATGTTATTTTGCCTTGTTATTAAATCAGCCCTTTTAAATATATATAAAATCATTATTCAATCTAAACAATGATTTTTTGTGTTTTATTTATCACAAAACAATCCCGGTCGAGGCTGCGGAGCCCTGATAAGAGTCAAACAGAGCAATGCCATGTCATTCGAGCACAATCAGCCACAATCAGCAACTCAAAGGCTGGATTGTTCTTCACTGGAGAATGGTGCGGGTTTCTGTGCTTTGGCAGTCGTGTTTACGCAGTCAGTATCTTGCAAACTGTGCTGTCAGAGATAAAAAAACTAGCACGGAGGCTGAGGGAACTCTTGCTAGGTCAGTTAAGGTAGAGCTAACATGTCACTCTAGCTGTAATTTGACAAAATATCAGGGCTTAACAGTCACAAACAATCACAAGAGCCCGCTGACAGTAATGTGCTGTGTCATTATATTACTGCAGGGCAGGAGATGCATGATTTATAGTGTGTTTTCAGTGGCGTTGAGTATAAGAAATGTATAAGATCATCATGTCATTTTGTTCTATTTTTAGGGAGCTTACAGCGACAGATCAAAATGAGCCTTTTATCCATAAACACTGCATCTGTCAAATAAACTATTTAAATAAGAAGATCAGCCCTTGTATGAAAAGTTAGTTAGTTAAAAACATCTCAACTCAAGCTTTTTTTCCCCCAGGACTTTCAACCACATCTTACAATCTCCTCAAGGGAAAGAGTTTGCTCAGTTGTCACCTGGGTATGGAACGTGATGGTCACATGATGACAGGTGCTAACTCCGTCCGTGACCATGACATGCAAAAAGCCAGTAAGTGGACCTTGAGTTAAGATTTTCTCATCAAATACAGTTTAAAGTTTACTATCATTGATTTTCAAGTCATATGTTATAAACTAAAACATCATCATCGGGTTTCTAGCTTTATGGCTAACGTTGGCAGACTGGTGTTAAAGAAAAACTACAGTTTATTACAGTAAAACTTGTATTTTCGTAGCTCCGGCCATCAGTTGTGTCGGATATTAAACATTTGTAGTTATCAAAGTAAATCCTCAGATTTGGGAATAAAGAAACACAAGCCATCAGACAATCAGGCAGGTTGTAAACAAGCTGACAGATTATCTTAACCACTTTATTTGGACTTAAAATTTGCACGAAAATGAGTGCAATGTACGTGCGCACAACCATGGTAACTACAGTGGGTCAAAGTCAAAACAGGAAGCTGGTCAGAGGTGGATATTTCAGGAATCACTTTGCTGATTCAAATAATTTCATTCAGTTCAGTTAGCGATGTCGGCGCGTACTGTACCAACCGATGGAAACCGAGCTAGGAAAATAAAAATAAAACCCAAGTTATAATAAACCGTAGTTTTCAATAAAAGAGAATATATATATATATATATATATATATATATATAAAAAACGAAGCACTGCCCCCTTACCTTACACTCTCCATTGATGCAAATGTCCAGGGAGTCAGCCTGACATCGGGTGCCATCTATGACTGCAGGAGAGCGCTCTGTGTAGAAGTTATAGCCCTCTGCCAAGCAGTTCAGCGCACAGGGCTTTACACCACCTGGGTTACACAGAGTACACACACAGACAGAGCACATCGTTATCTGCAGATCAGCCTGCACACAGAAAACACACAACATGACCTGAAGGCTAATAGAACAACTCAGGAGATAAATGATAAACGATTCATAGAGAGCAGCAAACACTGTGTTGTCCCAGGACCTGCAGCCAGCTCTGGGATCTCCTTCGGACTTGTTGACAATAATAATCATGTGCAGGAAAGTCAGCGGTGCTCAGATCTAAAACCCCCAGAGCCTGACGTCACTATAACACTGACACCAACAGAGACAGCGCCGGCTGCCAACAACAATTACACTGACGCAGGTTATCTGCTTTTTTTACACGAGGAATGCTGTAAGTCAGGAGGTGATGGATTTGACAAAACAGACCCCTGTGAAGGCTGTGATAAAAGAGATCTAACTTAAGCTCCTCCATCTCTAAAAGAAAATAAAAGCCGTGTTTACATGCTTGGAACTTTTATCACTTTTTCTTGTGTTTTTAGTTAAGTGGATATTTTCCACAACCTGCAGACATCAAGGAGAGAACTTAGGGGGAGATTGATACGAGGCCTGCACTCCTAAACTCCTGCCAATAACTGTAAGAGCACAAGAGCACTTCCAACCATGCTGGCTCAGTCAGATAGATGTGTTGATCCAGGGGAGACCAAAGAATGAGCCCCAGTCCTTCTTCTGGGAGATTCTTGACAAGAAAAAGTAAAATCGCTCATGTTGGACAAGCAAGCAGATCCAGAAAACCAGGGTCCTGAACTCACCACCAGTGTAAGGCTTCCAGTTGTAGTACTTCCCACGGAAAGGCATGCTGTCAAAATCGGCGCACTGCTTCTCTCGGAAATCACGAGATCCTGCAGGGCAGGCCTGCAAACAAAGAGAGAGTAAATATTTTAGAATTTGTGATGCTTAAATGACCACACCAGTCCCATCGTCTTAGCCCATTTATTATAAATCAAACAAAATGAAAATCTAATAAAAGACTGTTGGAACTTGCTTGAGTTAGATCCATGAGATGGAAAAACTGACTTATATGATGGGAAGACGGATAAAATGGATAATATATTCGTTGGAATATTGAACATAACTGTTGGTTTGCCTAGGCCTGTCACGATACTTACGTTATCGACTTATCGTACGATATAAGGACATGACCTCGATATTGCCCGCTATGTTTCCATGTGTGTTTGTTTACATAAGAATGCCACCAACATTTTAGCCGACATGACGCCAGAATAAACAGCAGGGTTTTCCCGACATTATAAGACTTGGGCGAATAAACAGAAAAAAACTACGCTGAGACACTTGTCGTGCTGCTTCTGTCCTCTCGTCTGCTCTCCGTGTCGGAGTTTTAAAATTTTGGGTTGAAGCCGAATGAGAGACGAGAGCCCGTTAACGTGAACGAGCCGGTATTGTTTTGGTTGTGTGGTTTTATTCTATTTATGTTTTATTTATTTAGGATATTTTAATACTTTTTTCACATTCCAATGTCTGAATATTCTTAAGAATTAAAAGTTTATTGCTCTTTGAAAGGGTGTACTTGCATTATTATGCTATTATCATTATATCAGGGGCAAAAAATGGTCTTAATAATATCGTTTATCGCAATTATTTTTGGGACAGCATATCGTCCAACAAAAGTAGTTATCGTGACAGGCCTGGGTTTGTCTCTCTTATCTTTACTCTTTTCTATTTCATTCATCCTTTTCTTTTTGTTACCAATCATGGATAATCATACACAAATTATGTGGAGCTGCATAAAGACTTGATGTCCTTAATGTTTGTGATATAGATGCCACGGTGCCTGGAAACTGTCGTCGTTGTTAAGTTATTTTCTAATAAAAGTTAAGTGTAGAAAAAAACTTTCTTACTCTTGCAGAGGAAAGCAATGCAGACTTTTCAAATCAATGTGCTGTTAAACTGCATTACCAAGCAATGATTATGTAACTTTGACACACACACCAAAAGAATTGCAGACTTGATGTTCACTGTGATGGATTACACAACTCAAAGTTTTAAGAGCCTGCCAATTGATTTTCATGTCATACGGAAATTAATGGAAACCGATGGATAACTGGAACAATGGGGGGGGGGGGCATCCATAAATCTAAGAATCTGTGGCATGCATTCAAAAATAAGTCAGAAAAACAATGTACAAGATTTGCAGTAAAGGAGCTGAAACTTGCAGGCACCCTGGTGTGGGTCCTTTAAGATCTTGAGATGCAGGCTAACATGTTGTTACCATTTGAGTAAGTTAATTATCCGCAACGACTATTTCTTTATTCTGGAAAGTTTTTATTTGCATAGACAACATCATCATTAACAACTGGACAGAGTCTGCATAAGATGTCACATTTCATTTTCAGACACTAAAACAGACTTTGTTTCTGGGAATTCCTCATTGAGAGCAGCGGAGTGTTTTGCATTTGGAGGCATTGCTTTGTTTTCATGTGTGGATGTTGCTCCGGTAAGAGGAGGTTAAAAAAAAAAGTGGAAAGAAACACTTTATTGGTGTGAAAAGGTCCTTAGAAACCCCAAAACACTCTCCCCTGGGACAAATAAAAGCTCTCAGGTCAAAGCTGTATTTCACATGCTGAAAAGGGAAGGCCGAGCCACTTTCATTACCACTCAAGTGTTTTGCCAACATGGCAGCTTTAAACCTGCACATCAAACATGCAGATCGAGTCAGAAGAGACAGAATAATATTATTACAAGTGTGTGTTGAAATGACAACACGGGACCAAATGAGATTTACATGTGCCGACACGTGTTCGAAGGAAGGAAAAAAACTTCAAAGGTCACATAAGTAGGGCTGCAAGTAAGAATTATTTTCATTATCGATCAACCCGTTGATTATGTTTTAATTCAATGATTGATTGTTTTGTCTTTAAAATGTCAGAAAATAGTTGATAATCACAAAAGGCACCCCAGCCCAGACATTCAAGCAGCTGGAACCAGATAATGTTTGCTGTTTCTTCTTGATAAATGATTAATAGATTATCCAAATTGCTGTTAATTCGTTTTCTGTTGACTGACTATCAATTAATCGACTTACCAGCATTACACATTGCTGGCCTGCTGTGGCACATCCTCAGACTCCAGTCTCTGGAGTTAAAGGGGAAATTTAAATTTAAAGTCAATTTACTGAGTAATGAGAAACACTGCACAACCTGTGTAAACAGCTGTATGATGTCTTCTGTGGATTTTGAGGAGTTTTGTCAAGTCCCATGACATCACTTCAGTAATCTTTGTTTGGGCTTAGAGACAAATAATTTTCCCCCGTGCTAGCAGCGAGGCTGTAGGGATGTCAGTCGGTCCACCACTTTGGTCTTTAGACTGACGTATCTCAACAGCTATTGGATGCAGATGAAATGTGGTACAGATGTCCACGGTGCCCACACAATGAATCCTAGTGACTTGGGTGACTCTCTGACTTTTCTTCTAGCGCCACCATGAGGTTTACATTTGTTGTTTTGAGTGAAATCTCAAAGAATAGACGGTTTGTTATGAAATGTGGCACAAACACTATGCAACCCCTAAGGGATAATTTGTAATTACTTTGGTGATCCTTTAATTTTCCTCATCAGGACAAACTTTTAATTTGTCCAATAATTTGGTTCATGACCTGCAAACAACTGCAAAATTAATGGCACTCCCATCAGCCTCAGCTGTACTTGGTGTTTAGTGCTATTTAGCAAATGTTAGCATGCTAACAAACTAAGATGGTCAACATAGTTAACATTATGATAAACATCAGCATGTTAGCATTGTTATCAAGAGCATGTTAGCTTGCTGACGTTAGCATTTAGCTCAGTACAGCCTCACAGAGCCTGTAGCATGGTTGTAGACTCTTAGTCTTGTTAATGTCTCTCATCTTTATGGAAGTATAATACTGAATTGCTGGAGTGCCCCTTTAAAGTGCCCTTTCAATAGCTCTTGCATGAAGCATTATGCTAATGGTAACAGCCTTATAATATAAAGTAACCTCCCACAGGACAGACGTAGTAGCAACAGGAAGGGAGGGAGGCAGCATTAACAAATAACATCTGGCCGCTGATCAATGTAAAAATAGCTGGGATATAAACATCAGTTTATGATGTGTGAGTATTTGTCATTGAATCTACATCTGGCGCTCACACACACACACACACACACATTTCCCTGGACAAGGTGTGGTCAGTGTGATGAAATAGCGGTTAGGGATGTTGTTTGTTGTCCAAAGAAAACACTCAGTGCTTGCTCTCAGCTGTTATTTTTAAGACTTGCGGTTAAATGTCCACCAGGGCCCTAACTATTTCAATTTTCACCTTGTGAAAAAAAAAAAAGCCCACCTAGAAATAGTTGAACAGCGATCTCAACTTGCAGCCATGTTAAATATTTGTTTAAAGCTTTGCTCCAGACCTCAAAATAATTTTTTTTTTTAAAAACGCTCTGTGAATTGCTTTTCATGGAATACGCTCTGAAACTGTCATCATCGTTGACTCAAGTAAAATGTCACAAACAATATATGAACTAATAAGTGACAAAGAGACGAATAAACCCAAATTTACAGGGGGAATATTGAATCACCACCTGTGCATTTCTATCATCGTCTGTCGTGCGTTCCAGGAAGAAATCATGTCAGAGAGCTTAAAGGCGGCGTGATGCTGCTATCTAACGTGCTCCTTATAAAGCCTGTCTTAAGATAACATGTTCTGCGGGAGAAAAACGTGGAGCAGCTAAGAGGAGGTTCAGCAGTCGTCATGCTGTGACAGGCCAAATCCATCCCAGGTCAGAATGCCTCAAACAGACCAACTATCTCAGTCCCTTTACAAACCAGAGCAGAGCATCCATCAAGAGGACAGTTTAGTTTCCAAGTCACTTGTATACTTTGTTCTAAATACCAAGCAGACGGAGTAAAACAGGGAGGCAAAGAAGTGAAGAAACTCACGTCGGTGTTGCAAGATCGGTAACGTTTCCTCTCCCCGAGACAGTACTTGCCTCCTCCGGACGGGCTGAGAGACACGGGAGAGTTGAATGAGACATCTTTAACACAACACATCACATCAAGCACCTTAAATTACAATCACAAATTCTTCAAAGAGACAATCTTTGATGATAATGTAGTGAGTACATTAGGAAGGGTTTGGTGAATGCAGGTCATTAAACAGGCCTAAAAAAAAAAGTCTCTGCCGGAAGACAAAGTGTGTTTGTGTGTCTGCATTTGCTGCTTTGCTGAGTATGTGTGCCAACGATTCATTCATGAAATCCAAGCTGCTCTAAGAGCTCTTAAGTGTGACATGCCATTTAGATTTGGGAGAGAGGCTGAAGTCCCGTAACCTCAGAACGACTACTCTTCACTACACATCTACTACATCATCTACTTTCCCTCCTCTCACCTTCATTAGCCTCCCTTTCCTCCATGACTATTTCCACTTCATCACAAAAAAACTACGAGACAGGCTCTGTAATAAACGTTGTTAGAGGCTCATCTGGCTGTGTTTTCTCTGCCTCCGTCCTCCTTGCGGCAGCGATCACCTTACACAGGTGTTCCACATTATGCCGGTGCCTTCTCCTCTTCCCTCCTTTTTTTTTTCCCTTCCCTCTGGTTCACCCTGGCTCTTTCCCATGTCTTCCCATGACGTGTTTGACGTAATTTCTAGCTTCCAAAGCGAAGGAATGCAACGCTGGAGGAAAGATAAAGATCCCAAATGTCTACTTTCCAGACGAAGATGCACTGGACAATGATTTATCTAGTGAGGACACATGAGAGGCCTTAAAACCAAACTACACAGCACTATAATCTACAGTAGAGAGTGAGCTGCGTCTTAACTGATTGCACGTGCTACATCAGTCCATCTCAAACAGCATGAGGACATACTTCTGTGCTTAGTTTCATTAGAAGATACTTCTGTCCAGGACCTTCTTCTGGCCATTATATATCTGTCTTGTTACAGTGAAATTATGTAAGTTTTGAATGAAGAAATAACACAATCTTCCTACCTGCCACAGCCTTATTTAGTCTGGTGTGACCACTTAGCTTATGGTGGCTAATGTTAGCTGCAGATTCAGGTGATAATTTTCTGTAGGTTCATCATTACGAGCGACCTCTTTCACATGTCACATTGTTCTCATATTGTCATTTAATATATTGTTATAAAAATATCTATTATAGCCGCTTTAAAGTTGATAAAAGTTTGCTAACATTAGCCAACATTAGCCACCATAAGCTACTGGTCGTACCAGACCAAGTCTGAACCCGTAGCAGGAAAACCCTTGAGAGTATTGAGTTGAATGTGTGTTTTATTGGTTATGAGGTCAACTTTTAATTTGTAAGAGGAAGAGTGTGGTATTTCTTCTTTCAACACTCTTTCACTTCTCACTTTAAAGACATCATGGAATGGGCACAACTTCCTGGAAAACAGTGCATCATCAGTGGTGACATCACGCTGCACCGAGGGGCGTAACTGAAAAGTCCAACCAATACATTATCAATCCTGCCTCTCTATCTGCTTTTCTCTTCCACAGCCCATCGGTTTACACTTGTGATTGATCACTTAACAGGAAATACATCACATTCAAGACGTAATGATACCACTTGATGGGATCTTTAAAGCTCTATGTGCTTGCAGATCACAGTGGATCAAGAAGCACATGTGGAATGGTAACAAGACATAATTTCGGTTTATTATAAACATAAAATGTATCACTTCCTGTTTGGCTCTACAGTTTTGCACCACAGTACTGTCCATTACACTGTCCATAGATAGAGAATAGGTGATTTTAACAGGTTATGTTTCTTTACATCCTGCAGGAGTCAGTAACAAAAATATAGCAAACATTAAAAGTTACTGAGAAAAAGTCATCACACACTTTTCTACTAATTTGCTTCAGAGACAATCTAATTAGCTCTACTCCCACTCGGATATAACATACATCCACGCAGCACACGCATATGCACATACACACAAACACACACACCTGTAGGCAGGACCTGGATGTGTGTGTTCAGCTTGCTGTGGCTTACTTTGCCTACTTACGCTGGGCTGTCACAGTGCCTCATGGAAGAGGATACTCCGCCCCCACAGGTCCTGCTGCACTCCCCCCACGTCGACCAGGGCCCCCAGCCTCCGTCCTCACTCTGAGGCCAGGTGCCGAACGCGACGCACTCCCCCTGGTAGCACCACTGGCCGAGGGAGGAGCAGAAACACAGACAGAGGGGGGGAAACTTTGGTTATTATGCAGTGGAGCTGAATCATTTCTTTAAAACAAAAACACTGAGACACATTAACGATTGCTTTAGAGTCTTCAGTTAAGGAGATACTCACAATAACATGCAACTTATTACAACACAGAATACTTAAGTGTCAGCTTTACAGTTTTTATTAGCTCACTATAAATTTATGTGCATCTGTGCGTAGTGAAATGTAGACTATACAGAACCTGACTAACGCGTTCTCTCTCTCCCTCTGTCTCGCTTTAAAAACACACAGGCTAACTTGTGATTACGCTATTACTCACCCTATAATTTCATTTCCGCATTAGTCCTGTTATTTCTCCTCTCTTACCTGCCATTTTCCATTTTGTTATTGCTGTCCTGGTTTCCTCCTCGTTGAGGTTTATTGTTGTTTAGGCTAGTTCATGTGACTCAATTCAGGTTGTTGTCCTTTTCATCATTAAAGGAATAGATTTGCTTGCTTTCGGAGAGTAAAATGAGAACATTGATATCAATTTTATGACTAAGAGACTAAGAAATAACTCAATCTTCCTCTTACAAATGAAATGTTGAATTCATAAGCAATTAAACGAACCCTTACTCAATTTAATACACTCAGGGGTTTTCCTGCTAAGCCTTACTTAGTCTGGTGTGGCCACTTAGCTAATGGTGGCTAATGTTAGCTAATGTTAGCAAACTCTAGGTAAATATTGCTGTATTAGGGACATTACTGAGTCATTTCACTGACTTTATGACTCTTCTCCACTTGTGCTACTGTTACAGTGAGTTTTTGCATTTAGCATAGTTCCACATTTGACACTTGTGGCTGTTAGCTTAGCTTAGCTTAGCTCAGAGACTGGAAGCAGGAGGTATCAGCCAACCTGGCTCTGTCCAAAGGTCAAAAACACACAACACTCTAAAGCTGACTCATTAACACGCCAAATCTTTGAATTTGTTTAACACACATGTTGGCAAACAACAGGCTAGCTGTTTCCCTCTACTTCCAGTCTTTATGCTAAGCTAGGCTAACCATGTCCTTATTTTATCTGTATATATACGTTGAGTTAATACTTAAAAATGACTTGAATGTTGGAAGGAACAACAGAATTGTTATCATTACAGTTTCACATGTTTATGTTGCTAAAATGCTTAAAGCTAATATGTTTGAAATACTAAATGCATAGATGCTGTAGAGATAGAATATAATAATAATAAGGAAGTAGTGTAAGTCACCTCCAGGAGGTAAAAGGTTAGGACCATAGGCGGTGTTGTTCCAGGGGTTACCTGAGTGTGGACGGAAATAAAATTTCCCAAATATTGTACTATTCCTCTAATTTGTGCATTTTCTTAGTTTGGCAGTCTAACAAAATGTGTTCTTATAATTTCTCTTGAAGACATTCTTAACTTAAACCATTATTTTATCAAAGCTTAATTATCAGAACAACCTCTTATACTGATTTAGCACGTTTTTGTATTTTTGTTTAATGTTTCCAGGGGACTGTGGAGGTGTTTTCAGAGGCGGGTGAGGGATGGAAAGCTCTGTACGGTGTTTCAGGAGTGTTTTAAGCCTCGTGCTAAGCTGTTCAGACTTCCAGAGGGGAGAGGGGATCAGAGACGGCCCTTTGTCTCTCCAACTGTGTCAGTAGGTTAAGAACCCAGAGAGACGGGGACAGTCAAGGTGAGGGCTACGTTGGGCCACTGCCCTCTTTCTCTGACTTACTCATTCACGTCCTGAGACGCTGTCTAAACAAGATTAGCAGTGGGAGAGAGGAGAGATGGACGGAGGGATCAGGACACAGAAGGGGAGCTGACTGGCAGAGACGCAGAGGGGAGGGAGATGAAGTCTGCTTTCCGCCTTGGAGAATACATCTGAGAGTCCATTTGAGCACACAGTAAAAACACAAAAAAACTCCTCTCTGCTGGTCAGTTTCTGTCTCTCTCACACCTCCCTCTGCCCTCTCCCCCAGTCTCCCTCTCCCTCTCTCCCTGCTCCTGTTGGAAGGGCCTCTCTCCATTACACGCTGGGTGAGAAATGGCTGACATTCATATTCCTTTGAAGCTGTCCCCGGCAGGGGCAGACAGGGTATGCCACTGGCTCTCCTAAAGCTGCTCCAAAAGCTGTTCCAAAGCCCCCCAGGCTCAACCTGGGGCCCCCTGTGTTGTCCAGGACCCTGTCCGTGGGCCCCGGTCCTCAAAGGCTCCACTGAGCTAATGGTAATCACGGGTGACAGCTCGTGACACTCTCCTATTCTTCCCTTTTAGACCTCGGACCATCCGGTGACAATGGCTGCCGTAATCCGTGTTAAAACTGTCTCCCCTAACCTGGCTGGCATCAACAGTGGGCTGATGACCTAAACCCTGGCCTGCTTGCATGTGTGTGTGTGTGTGTGTGTGGCAGCACCCATTGCATGAGTGCACACTCAGGGAATGGTACCCCTTCCCAGAGTGGAATAGATGCAAATTGAAGCAGTAAAGGTACCACTAGCTGAGGCTCGTTTCTGCACACAGAGGAGCAGGCGCTACACTCACTATGTGTGCAATGGTTAATTGTTATCTCTTGTTATACGCCAAAAATATGTCCAAAAATCAATTTTTTGAGTATTTTTATATCAAAATCCCTCTCTTTTCTCTTCCTGAAGAACATTAACATATTTGTGATGACTCAGATTGAACTTGTGGGCATGTACAGAAGTGTATCCAATCAAATGCGACTTCAGGGCGACTAGCTAACTAGCAAACTTGACTGTTAGCTTGTGGGTCATAGCAGCTAGCGGAGATATCGTGGGTCAGAGGTGTGTAATCGGACGTGAGATGGCCTCCACCTGATCTAACAACGCAGGTGAGGGAGGTGCGTTAAGTTGGAGGCAGAATACTTAAAACCTCAGTTATCCCTGGATACCACTTGGAGTGAGTGAGAAAATATGCTTTTTTTTTTTGTTAATTTAGGTGAACCTTTAAATGCATGAGAAACATTGGATGACTTACCCCCTTCTCAATGCTGCCAGTCTGGCACAGAGTCCCCTCTGCAGCAGGGATACTGTTAGTTACACAGCGGTTGCTTTTGCTAAGGCACCAGAGCTCTCTACACACTTCCTAGGAAAGAAGGCAAAAGCAAGTTGGTCAGAAAAAATCAATTCAGCAGACTTGGAGGGGGGTGGATTGCAGTAGCCTTTGGTGGTGTTTTTCATCTCCACTCTGTGAGAGAGAAAAAACAAACACAAACGGCATGGAAATTCGTCTATAAATCGACACGATTCCAGATCAAATCAGAGGATGAGAGGAGCTGATGAGACCGCATCAGGACGGCTGAGAGGCATCTAACTTCAAGAGCCCCATATGCTTTGGATCATAGTGCATCTTGAGCAATACGCCAAGGGGTCATCGGGTGCTCTAAATGTTCTCTTATGAGAAATGAAGAGTCAGCTGGATCAACACCATGACTAACGTTTGTTCACGTTCACCTCAGGACCACACGGGACCGTGACATCAGTTCAAGAAATCCAATTTCTGCTTCCTAGGGGAAATCAAGAGTGAGCAATAGGCCTCCCAAGTCTTAGATAAAGACGACTTGTAGGCCTAACAAATATCTTTAGTATTACTGAGTCGTCTGAATAAACATCATATCTCCGTCTTCTCCTCCTCACTCCTCAGCCTAGAACATGAGGAGAATCCATTTAGATTACCAAAGGGAGAGAGAGAGAGAGAGAGAGAGAGAGAGAGAGAGATAGTGAGTAGACAGCACTATGTTGCCCCCAAATAAATAAAACCACTAAGTGAACACATGTTACAAGGACAGCCCTGCACAACCTTGCATTAGATTTCCCATTAAAGTGAGCTGGGTCGCCTCGCGTCTCGACTTCAAAGGCTTTTACAGGACAATTGTGTACGGCAGAAGAGCAGGCCCATGAAAAAGAGTTATGATCCCGGGGGTCAGTAAATATGCCACGGCCCTGCAGCTCCCTGAGCCTATCTAGATTAAATAAAGCGGCAAACTGCCCACTCTCTGGTTGCAGCGACTCCCCTCTGCCAGCTGGTTTCAATAAGCCTCCCCGCTGCTCCATTCACTATCTCGGCCCCGCTGAAAGGTCAGCGGTCCCGGGCCTTAACGAACATGGATGTGGGCCTGATGGATTTACACTAAGAGAGAACAAGCCGGCGATAAAAAAGGGTAAGGGGCACTCAGTGAGGGCCTCGCTAATATAGCCATCAAAGGTTTGTTTGTTTTTCATACCTTCAGCTTCCAGTGTCGCTCAGGTCTTTGCCTGTAGCTTCAAGCGCAGACTAACTGAGAGGTGAGATGCAGTCTCATGCTGTGATTAAAAGTCAGTGCGGTTCTGAAGATGTCGTCGGCCATATTCAGTGAAATATTGCTGTTGTATTTCTCTACATCAGTGGTTCCCAACCTTTTTTGGTAATGACCTCTAAATACAAAGTTTGATTCATGAGCAGTTCAGCTGAAAGGTGATTTATTTTCCCTTCTTAGATCGTTTGAATTGATATGATTTGATAGATCTGACTGACACCAAATAGCCCAATCAGAGCCGCAAACCCACCCAACCATCATAAAATTATCTCCACGTAAAACATCTTCACTTAGATAAACAGATGTAATAGTTTTCACAAGACTTTTACCATAGAGGCTCGACAAAATAATAAAATGAATAGGAAAAATAGTAAAAACAAAGCTAAGTCTGTAGCCATGCTAGCAGCTCAATGAGACTGTCCTTAGCTAAATGCTAACGTCAACATGCTAACATGCTCACCATGTCAACACGTAGATGTTTAATGTTTACCACGTTTGCAATCTTATTTTAGCGTGTTAGCATGCTAACATATGCTAATTAGGACTAAATAAAAAAACACAGAATTTCGTCTACCCCAATTAATCATCTCGAGACCCTTTGTAGGGTCCGGACCCTCTGTTTGGGAACCGCTGCTCTACATTTCTGTTCACAGTTTAACCGAGTTGAACAGGACACACCAGGTCATGTGTGGTGGTGAATCTCCGTCCTGTCCTGAAGATGAATGTGGTGAAGATTTGTGACCAAACTTTTAGAGTTTTCTGCAGTTGAAAAAATCACAAATCATTTTGTTATCTTACAGTCTAAGCCAAACAACATTTTACCAGTGAAATATTAAAACTACAATGACATTATTTATAGTAATATTAGAGATAAACTTTGATGTGGGCTGGCGAAACTTCCCTTCCTCTCCCATCACTGCTCTTCTGTATTCTACGATACGAAAGTACAAAGAATATTCATCCAAAATGTGGAAAAGTTCACTGAGTTATGGCCGAGCTTCAGCTTCAGAAACCAGATTCTTCCATTCATTAGACCTTTTATCCATCTCTGTGGTCGCAGAGGGCATCTCTTTCACAGATGGCCGTATGAAATAGATCTGATTGTCAGATGAAAAACTCCAATCTTGCGCTGTTGAATCCAGTCCGCTCATAAATGTGTGTCTTTCATGCTGATCTAAAACCACAATTATGAGCTTAGGAGCCAAAATAACAGGGCTTGATGTAAGGCCTGTTATAATCTGCTGTCAGATATTTCTTTCAATGAAATGAAATAACTCTATGATCTCAGCTAATCTTCTCTGTCCCCCCCCTTTTTTTTGTTCTCCATCATGTGCCCAAATATTTATGTAATGCAAAACAATATCACGTTATTGTTCATTAAATCTTTGAGGATTCTTTCAACCGCTCATTTTACCGTCATTTGTCGTTGTTCCTTGTCTTTCACTGCCTGTGTCACTGTATTTTGGGGGGGTGAATCATTATCATTACAGGCTGATGAGGGGAGCGTTGACTTCAATCCTTCACCTCTTTGTCTGGGAAGTTTATAGATTAAAAAGAAGAATAAGGCAACGTGTGGACAGACACCTCCGAACCAGCTCCAGTTGTCAGACAGACAATAATAAAATAATTATCTTCCTCGCTTGTTTACCCCCCGACCTCCCCTTTAATCTCAACTAGGAAATATAAACTTGAAGAAAACTGTTATTATCCCAAGTATGGACCGAACATGCTGTAACTGTACATCAACACCTAATTATTAAAACATGAAAAACAGAACT
The DNA here is from genome assembly GCA_008360985.2 of Macquaria ambigua. Taxonomy (NCBI): domain Eukaryota; kingdom Metazoa; phylum Chordata; class Actinopteri; order Centrarchiformes; family Percichthyidae; genus Macquaria; species Macquaria ambigua. The sequence goes on along the minus strand of VMKM01001111.1, from coordinate 66,144 downwards.
TTAACTGAAATTTAAATGGTGCTTCATTTTCTTTCAGTTCGCTTCAGTTTTTGCAGTTGGTCTGCATTTATACAGCACTTTTATACAAGAATTTAGCAGCGCTTTTATCCATTTTTTATAGCAATTTTTTATCCAAAACGCCTAAGAACAAGCCACACTCGAAGGCGCAGTGAACAACCAGCCGTCAAAGAGAAATACGGTTCGTTTAAACACTATGAAGTGCCCTCTCAAACTGATGGAAAGGTGTGCAGGGAGGGGGTTCCAAAAGCTATTCAACATGCAGTCCTGATGGAGTAAACCGGCCCTTTAAGGGGAGGAGGTCCAAAATAAAGTTAGTTTGAAGAGTATATGATAAAAAATGAGAGAGCTATTAACAAATAATCTGACAAGCTCTTTCGCACTTTAGACACGGTCCTTAACTTCAGCACATCAGCTTCCCGTCCACTGTGGACCAATCAGATCATGAGGTAATAGATAACACTTGTGCAACACACACGAGTCGAGCTTCATCCTGCACTGCACAACAATCTGATGAGAGGTTAGCGAGGGCGAAGCTCGCTGAATGTCAGAATATTGATTAGATTTTAACTTCAGAGTATTTGCATCATCATGGGAAGTTCCCGTTCACACTGTAACCGTGGAAACAGGCAACAATCACCTGCAATACATTTGATACTGAAGTCTGAATCGGACAATTATGAGACCAGATCAGCAGTTTTTTTCCTATGATTTCTTATCGATTAATCTGACAGTTATTTTCTCAAGTGATCGTATAATCACTTGGTCTATAACAGGGAGACTGTAGGCCTCCCCTCACTCCACCTTAGTTTACTTGCTTAGTTTTGCTCAATTCCTGGAGGCCTATGGGATCACGATTATGTTACTTGATCACACAGACACTCAACAACTGAGCCAAGATAGCCGAATATTGCTGTTTGACACAACTTCAGACACCAAATACATAAAAAAGGTCTGTCCTGAGGCGTTTATTAGTTTCTGACTCTGGAAACAACAGTGAAATTCCTCAAAACTACTGTATCTCACGTTTAGGCTTTCCTATGTGAACTCTTTTTGATAACTAATGTAATATTTAATTCCCTGCTCCCCACTTTGAAAACCTCTGGTCTATAAAATCATATGGTTGCTTAAAGCGAAGGTGGCTATTCAATTTAACTATCACATAAGACAAAGAAATGAAGTAAATCCATGGGAAATGTTTGGCATTTTTGTTTGAAAATGACTTAACGATTAATGAATCACCAAAATAGTTGCAGATGGATTTTCAGCCAATCCTTTAAGGTCTCATGATTTCTAAACAGATTTATGGACGTTTCCCAACACCACTGTAAACACTGTAGCAGTGCATGAAGTTTGTGTGTTTCGGCGAGAAACTATCTGCAGAAATTTGGATTCTGTTCATATCTGAATAATATATTATATATATCTCCAACTAAAATCCAGTCCTGTGTGGGAGTTTGACTACATCATCCCATGTTCCAGGCTGAAAATGTAAGATTGTGAACTAGAAAACCAGAATGTAATGAGCTCCAGTTAAAACATCTAACAGGAATCCCTCTGGGAGAGTGAGAAGAGGAAAGGTGAGCAGGAGAGCGGCGTGAGAGATGCTGGTTTCTTACCCCATACTTGCACTGGCGTGAGGAGGTTCCGTACTGGAAGCGACACTGCTCGTCTGCATCGTACACCTGCCCCGGGGCCACTGTTGGGTACAGGAAGTCTCGTTTCAGAGGTTCATTGTCCAGACACGTCCCCCGACCTGAGCTGTCAAAAAAACAAACCTACAATAGGATTGTTTCTTACACAAAGAAGCCTTTCTGCACTTGGCTGATGGCAGAGTTAGAAGTGCCAAGAAAGGACGATTAAAGCCCCCCTTTAAACTCGTTTAATTTAACCACCAAACTACCGTTGTAGGAAGCCTGTCAAAGATCTCAAATGACATGTAGTTAATGTTGATATCACACATCAACACCTCCTCATCAAAGGGAGCGTTGAAGCACAAGGAGAGACGTTTCACCAGAGGCAAAGAGGGCCGATCAGCCCTCTCTGATTATACGGCTCTGTGCTGCACTGTTCTGTATGTCGCTGCTCAGACTGACTCCACACAGGAGCCAATAAAATAACAGAGCAGGGACAGGAAGAGAAAAACCTGGAGTGAGCTATGGGTCATATGTCCAGGTGTAGGATTATGTTTAGTCTGTTTTGTCAGATAGAAATATGTGAAGAACTCGGAGGAAATAAAACACACACACACGGCTGTTTTGTATTCTAGTAGCTAAAAAATAAAAATACTTCAGCCGAGGATTCAGGGTTGAGATGTTGAGCTTTAACTGTCTGTGTTGCTGTGTGGATGCTTTTCTCGTGCAGCTCACAGAAATAAAATTTAGTATTATTCTCTTGACCTTTTGCCAACACGTAAGACACTCAAATCGTACTAAAGACAAGTGCCAGTAAACAAAACAGAGATGTATTTCATTTTGATCTCTACCTCCTCTGCTCCTCCCTGAGTCGGAGGTTTCTCTCAAGGCAAAATATTACTACGACTATTATATCAGTGGAAACGCTTCCCGTCCCTCGAAAGGGAAAGTGGGCCGGCTGACAACAATAATGTAGAGCTACGCTTTATGATTGTAAACAAAACACAGCCCAAATATCTTTATCAAATATCTACTTTTAGGGACAATATTGAACAAAATGAAACAAGACATCTAATAGATGCTGTTTGCAGGGTTCGCGCAGCTTTTTAAGAGTAAAATTCAAGCACTCTTCAAGCACTTTCAAGGTACCTAAACCAAACATCTCCAGACTCTCGAAGCCTTTATCATCACATCTAAATTGTTTTATTTTTGGTTTCCATGAGTGATTGTGTCGATGATGAAACACCAGATTGTGTTGAAAAATCAAGCATTTTTAAAGGAGTATATTCGAATTCAAGCACATTCCTAACTTTGAAAACAAAATGGTTAAAATTAAGCATTTTCCAAACTTTCAAGACTTTGTACGGACTCTGCGTTTGTTTTCATCCCAGCGTAGCAAATTTAAAAAAAAAGTATTTTAAGTGGAACTTAAATGTTCCAGACCGAGAGGAGAAAAACTTGTTCTTCCTTCCTTCTTTTTCCCCTCTCTTCCCTCTTTCTCTTGTCTTTCTTCCTCTCTCCATCCCCCGTTTCTCAGTTACTGAATGGAATAATCCTTTTATTTTCTTGGCTCTTGCTCCTCGGAGGACCCTCTCATCATGGAGGGAGAGAGAGACAAACCAGTCTCTGAGGGCCCCAGACTCCCCGTGCACTAAGGGCAAGCCGCACTATTTATTGTTTTGGAGAAAGACAAAATAGTCAAAGTTTAAACATAGAGGCTTTTATTTGTCTTCGTCGCAAAGGCTTCCTGTCCGGTGGATTCGGCCAAATTCATTATGCTGAGCGGAAATATCCTCTAATAAGCGGGAACATCAGCGATCCCTGAACTCTGACACCGGCCGCCCATGTAGATGTTAACCGTGCTGATTGGATCCAACCAGCAGCCTGATTAAACACAACTAACAATTATCATAAGGCACACAAGGCTAATATCAAATTCAATACAGTATGTGGTTTCTGAGAGTTTAATAAACCCAAACTGCCTGCGTTTTAACGTTTAGAACAAACTGGCACGCAGACTTGGGGGAAAAAACTATGACTGAACTGTGAGTGCATTCATAAACCATTCCTAAAAAACCCAAACAATGCACCACATATTGCTTTAGCAAGACGGTGAATCTAGGCCAACACCACAGCCAAAGTTGTTTACTTGGCTAGGAGAAGCATGTGCGATATCCAAAACTCTGATTGAGGCAGAGAAAGGGAGGATAATTGGAAGTTTACAGACAGAACCCTTTTTGTAAGAAACATAAAAGCTAAAGGCAATAAAACCAAAATGAAAAGGAAAGAAAAACTCTGATACAAATAGGGGTAAGAAACAGTTGATTCCGCTTAGAAAACAAGCAAAACAACTTGTCTCTTTTTTCTGTTAGAGCACAGCTTTGGTCACTCTCAGACACTCGAGCCAGAAATGGACAGGAACCCAACGGAGCAGCAGAGAAGCGGCTCTTTGTGTCCCAGTTGGAAGCTGGCATACAATACCGTCATCTCTGTCACAAGTGCTGTTCACTAACCCTCCTCTAACAGCTTCCAGCCGGAAACATCATCCGACAACCACGGCCGCTATTATCGGCTTTCTTGGAGGGCCTCGCCAGCTAGACACGAATACGCAAACAGACACACCGCAGGTTCGCAACGCATCCAACCGATGCTTCACCACAAGACGGTATATTAGGATTTGCAAGCAGCACTCAGGTCTTTGTGATGGGCAATCAAGCTGAACTGTAGAGAGAAAAGGCCTCCACAGGAAGATGGAAAAGGAAGGATTTCTTCTTCTTTTGTTTGTGTGCAGTGTCTGTGGGCCCATGACTGTACTGAGAACCAGTTACAAATTAAGATATTTGCAATTTTCTCTGCTTCTTTGCAGCTTAAAGTCGAGATGAAGCGGCATTTCGAGAGTATCTAGCTTGCGTACTGTGACGTATTTCTGAGTGAAACAGGAAAGGCAGGTGGGACGTAACGTTGGGAGGAATTTAATTTGAGCATTGAAAAGTGGGCGTGTCATAACAAACATGGAGAGTTACAGTGCTAGCCTCTGTTCAGTCGTAGAGTTGCTAACTAGCTGTTAACTAAATCAGGTTGCACTATTAAAGGAATTCGCTTTCTAGTCGACAGTTAGATGAGAAGATAACTACCACTCTCATGTCTGCATGTTGAATATAAAAGCCACAGCCAGTTAGCTTAGCTTAGCATAAAGACTGGAAACTGGGGGAAATAGATAGCCTGCCAGTGTCCAAAGGTAACAAAATCCTTCTACCAGCATCTCTAAAGGTCCTTAATTAGCATGTTATATCTTCTTTGTTTGGTTCACACAAAAACACGAACGCAAACAAACAAAAACCTAACTTTGTCTGCCGTTTGGTGCTGGGCAGGAAGCGTACAGTCGATTTATTTAAGTTTATTTATTTATTTATTTAAGTTTTAAACAAGTATGCTAGTATTGCTTAAAACTGCTGCAGGAAATAAGGTTTATAAGAGCGACGAGAGTCAAACCAAAACAGTAAAGTTGCAGCTAGCAACTAGCTAAAAATGCTAAAAGAAACTCTGTAGATCTGACTGGGACAGCAGAGTTGGGGGATAATTCTATGTGTGTTAGATCCCTTTCACATTATACGTAGTATTTTCATCCATTGTTATTATAAAAATATTGATTAGAGCACCTTTAACTGCACCATGACTCACTCAGAGCTGGCATGTTATTTCTGTTTTATTATGCCACATTTGTCCACATGTGCTACAGAGCCAACGTGGCTCAGTAGTTTACAGCTTTCCTGCCATCGCTGCAAGCAAGCAATTGCTCAGGGCTGCAAAGATGAGGAGTCCCTGACCTCATTCTGTGATGGTTAAAGAAGGATACAGAAGAATGGCAGCATGTTTCTCATCTGCGGGAACAATCCTGACCACTTTCTGATTGTTATTCCTTCACAATGAAGCTTGTTTCCCAGCAGAGCCGCAGCCCGTGCAGCACTCAGCCTGTGGAGAAATGTCTTTAATCCAGAGCTGCCAACAGTCCCCGAGTGAAATCTATCAGAGTCTTTGTTTGAGCTCAGGGTGACTCTTACGATCGCCACGAATTTTACACATCAAAGTGTGTTTACAGGTCTTGGAGGGGACCAGACCTCTGTAGCGTGCTCCTCATCTCTGCTTGAGGCTAGCAGCTCAAGAGGCTACATTAGCCGCCGCTAGCATAACACACCCAAATCTCAGACTTGCATTGTGGGTAATGTAGCCGCCAGGTTTCGACAAGGAAGATCTCAATTCATGGAATGAAACAGAATACACCTCTGGTTCTGCTGCATCAGTTTTGATCCTTGTTTTAAACTGTCCATCGTGAGTCTGACAATGTTAAAAGAGTGCAATACTAAAATGGCAGATTCAGGGATATGGTCCTGGATAGAATAGATTGTCCTCATTAGTGTGAATCTGAAACTGTTATTAGTCCAAAATTTTTCTGTCAGCTTGATGTGAGCTGTACAATCCCAAATAAAGCTGTTCATATAGGCTACATCCACACTAACACGGCATTTTAAAACGAAAACAATCGATGTACACACAAATGTTTTATCACCATTTCAGATATCATCTCCGTCCATACTACACGCCTGAAAACAGATATCACATGACCATTCACATGCACTGGGCATGCATGTGCCGGTGTAAACAGGACGCAGATTGTCTGCTCTGCGGTTGGAAATACTACAAACAAAGAACAGCAACAGAGAAAAGTAAGAGCACAGATTTCTCTGCTTGGACCGACAACCAGGTGGAACTGTTACTGACAGGAAGTGTTGAAATTTGTTATCAATGTTGAATTAACCGCTGGGAGTCAAGGCTGATACGTATTAGTGTGGATGTGGCCTTAGACACCACATCTAAAAGCAGCTTCAACTCAGTGTACCCACGATGTGCAGCGATCAGCGTAGTAGCTTTTAGTTCGTACAGTCCCAGTTATCTGTTCATTGCCAGACTCTGAAGGCCAGCTCCAGATGTTTTGTCTGGCCTTCTCTTAACTCAGGACTCAGAAACCTTTGTAAGTTTTTTACCATGCCAGGCTGGCAGGACATGAGTCAGCCAGCAAATCCCTCATTCTGCCAAAATGTCGCCTCTTTCCTCCTCAGTTTATTTGTGCACTTCAAGTTTTTTATCTTCTTTGGCCTATCCACAAAACAGTGGAGCAGTGGTTGAAGGCAGCTGGCCTACACATCACCACCGAGGCACCACATGAGCTCTAACATCACCCGCCTTGTGGTGCAAGGATGCAAGGGTGGAAGGCACCCAGTTATCATACACAGCCACAAGGAGGTCTGGCAGGAGTCTCAGTGATGAAATGGATGTGAATAAGTGGGGAAGGACTCGCGTACAAGACTGCCTAGCGGGTCACCACAAGGGCCAGCCAGTGGCAGCGGGTTGTAATGCGAGGCGGCTGCAAGCGAGCTGGAAAACAGGCATGCGCCCTTTTATCTCTACTGCACACACACACATGCAGGCAAATCCAAACACACTCAGACAGTCCCACAAGGAACAACCATCATCCACTTACTCGAGAAAGCTGGTGATGTAGTCTTTGCTGCAGGCGGACCAGGAGAAAGGGTTGGTGTTGGCTGTTATGTGAGCGGCCATCAGCTTGGCTGTCTCGTGGCCTTTGGTACCGCAGGAATTCCCGATGCCATCATGGTTCATCCCAAAACTGAAACACACAAAATAAAAACTGGAGTTAAGGCAGCTGGGTGTGATGATCATCAGCAAACCGCTGGTCTAAAAGCGACCCTCTCTTTGGCAGTTAACCACACAGTTTAGTTGGGATGAGAGTGGACAGTCCCTCAGTGGCCCTGGCTGTAAAGATCAAGCTCTGTGGCTCTGAAACAGCTGTGTGTCGGGAGAGCCAGGGGTCAAGGGTCAAACCCTGTCTGGAGCTCGGGCAGGAACGACAAAAAGTTCTAATCACCACTCTGATGCCTGCCTGTCAATCAGCGCCTGCAGGTCTGAGCAGGCCGTGAGGGAGAGTCACCGCCGACTGGACAGAGAGAGACCCAAAACCCCAAACAGCTCCCGACCTTGTGGTCTGTTGTGAAAGCTGCTCAAGAATTTATTTCGCACTGCGGAGTGAAAATAAATCATTTTAACAATTTTTTTTTTTTAAATAAACCATATCTGTCTGGATATCATTTGGTAGAAAATCTCCCGTTACAGCAGGATGTCAAAGCGTACTTTTCCTTACAGTCCAGGAGCACAAATCAGGTCTAATGTATATAACAAACCCGACCACATCGCACAGCCTGAACCTGTTTTTCTAAGGCTGGCGTTTATGACATTTTACCCTACTCTGGAAATAAATCAGCCTGCTTGAAACCCCGCTGCAGTGTGTTTTTTTTATACATCCTCTAGAAGCAGAGACTATTTTTACAACTGCCCCACAACAGAAGCAGACATGAGACATAATAAAGGAAATCGCCATCTTGCTGAACTCTCTCGAGGGGGATACGTAGACCAATACATCATTATTTTGCTTTATATTCAGGAAGAAAGAGCCAGAGGTATGTGGACAGTGACATTTGCATGAGGAAATATGTGGAGATACAGTTCAGGACGGGGAAAAAAAGGGGGTCTACATGCAGGTCTGGCGAACTCGAGTAGCAAGAAACGTTTGTTCAAGAGCAATTATTGGAGCGCACAGTCGTGAACGTGATAAAAGGTTTTAAGATGATCTGAAGTAAAAGAAGGAATCCCATTTGCAAAAACCGAGTGCAACACTATGACGGGCGAATTCACAGAGAATGGATTGCGGCCGCTGATAGCGAGATGAATTGCGCATCACTTACAACCGCTATCTGCCCCGTCTGAAGGCCTGATTGCGAGTATCCATGTGGCAAAGTCGGCTATAAATGGTGGCTTTGCGGCAAGAACACAGCAGGCAGGACAACGGCAGAGAGAAGGAGAAAACTGACATTTTCAGACTGCGAGCTACAATCAAAAAGTGATATTCTCCTTCGAAATAAGTTGCCGTGCCAAAATATAACATTAAAATCTAAAATAGACAAAAAACTGAACTTCTCTGTAAATTGGCAAGCCATGATGATGATGATGACATGAATATTAAAGTTTTTTGTACTCCAAAGTCACTGATTAAGGCTTTGTAATAATCTCAAGTGTTTTTCCCACCAGTGGAGAAAGGCAGACTATCTGTACGCATTTTTTTATTAAAGGTCCTGTAATTTTCATGAAATTCAACACACAAGAACATTTTTGAATGCGACAAATTCCTCATAAGTGAAACTTCAAAAAATGTGTTTTATTATTTATTATTGTTCCTTCACTTGGATGTTTGAGCTTCACTGAGCTGAATGAAGGATGTGCAGACAGTTTGACTCCAGAAGGCTGTTTTCATTCATCTGCTGAAGGTGGAAAGTCTCTCTGAGCTCACCTTAAATCTGAGTTTAACACGTGTGTGTGTGTGTGTGTGTGTGTGTGTGCGAACATGATTTTGTGACATCACAACTAGTTTGGAGCCAATCGTGTCACTGAGAATGGACTTTACAGTGAAGTAGGAGACATTTTGAGTCCAGCAGTTAAACTTGAAACAAAAAATATTTGTATATAACTTTTTTGTGGGGAAAAACCATATCAGACTAATTATGCAAAGCAGAGTCTTAAAACATGTCTGGCGTGGATCTTTAAGATTGAAACTGTGGCACATTGACTTTGAGTGTAACCTCAAATTTTATATTTTATATTTTAGGACCTTAATAGTCTTAAAACTCACTTGTGGCCGATCTCGTGCGCGATGGTGAAAGCAGAACCGAGGCCGATGTCTTCATTGATGCTGCAGCTCCTCTCCGGCTCGCACATTCCAGCCACCGAGGCCAAGCCTACACGCACACACACACATACAAACACCGGGTCAAAACATAGCATTCTTAGGAGTCGTGATCATAAAACTGGGATTCCACACATATGATCTCCTGTTCACCAGGGGGAGTTGAGTTTAGCAACACCGGCTAGACATCTTAAACTACAGCGACTCCTGGAAAATGTCTGGACACGGGTTAGATTTATACATTTCAATTCATGTAACAAGGGATCGCCTAAAACGCAAAGCCAAGGAAGGGAATATAAGAACCCCCCTCACCAACCCTTCCTGTCACAAACTATAGATGTTTTCCTCGTTTCAAAACCCAGAGTGGGAGAACGAGGGTGTTTAAAGTTAAAACCTCTCCACAATCCAGGTGTCGCAGGTCCTTTTTTTCCCCTAAAGCCTGACAGGTCAGATAGAGAGAGACGGGAGGCAATTCTTCACAGATTACATCTACAGGTGACTGGAGAGTGGATCATATGACAGCGCAAAGCAGGTGTGTGTGTGTGTGTGTGTGTGTGTGTGTGTGTGTTGGGGGATGTGCATTAATGTGTGTGAAGGAAAGAGCATTTTAGAGTAGTAGAGTAGTGATACTTTTAAATGTTTGCAGGGTGAGGTAAAGAGGAAGCACTATAAAACTTCTCACTCGTTCCTTGTTGTATCAAACCATGCTGGCGGTTTTTAGATATTCTAAGACTTCTCCCTCCTCTCCAATACATTTAAGGTGGATGGGATTTTCTGGTGCTCACATCATTAAAAAAAATGACATTCAACAGCAACATTTCCTTCCTAACAGTGTCCCTGATACTCTGCATAATCCCCAGACCTCACTAGCCAAGTTTCCATCCAAATATTGACCAAATTTCCAGAAAAAAAATGAAAAAGAAAATACTAATTAATGTGCGTTTCCATTCACTAGTTATGCTAGCATGGGTGCATTAAGATACAACAGTCGGTGGCGCTAATTCTCCAGTCGGGTGCCATTAAACCACTGCAGAAGAAGAAGGAACAACAAGATGACGTAACTAAAAGAGCTCCAGTCAAACTTCAAACAAACGAAAACATGACGGAAATGTGGCATCTTTATCTTTGTTTCAAGTCTCTTTATCGCTCCACACAGATCATGTATGTCATTATTTATTCTGCTTCCATTGCACTTTTTCTCATTTCATTTTTATCGATAAACCAACTTTTCCACTTCAGCATCTCCACTCAGGGTTTTTTTCATGCGCAAATTGAAAATGCATTTATTGAAACGCATTTACTGTCAACAGTTTTCAATTTGAACTTCTTTCTACCGACGAGGAGGCAGATATCTCGTAACCTGGGCAGATGAGACTGTCTGAATGTTTAGATACAACAGGGGGTAAGTGAGAAATGTGTTTCTTTGTAATTTGGGTGGACTGACGCTTTAAACTGATCTCAATTTGTTTTGTACGAAAAGACACGGCTTTGCAACTTGCAGAAGTGTGATATTGATCATGTTCCGGGGGTCAGTGCTGCTTCAGATTTTCCTGTATAGTTTGCATGACCCCCCCCCCCCCCCGCTAAAAGTGGCATGGCTTTTGTATCCTCTTCACTAAGAGGCTAAACAAGAATAGACTCGCAAATCAGGAGGCCACTGAAACCATTACTGCAGGGAAAAGAGGGAGCCTGAAGGTGAAGAAAGAAGGAGGAGAGGGAGGGAAAGGAAGGAGGGTGGCTACTCTACGATTAGTTTAAGAATGTGTGAGTGTGTGTGTGAGAGAGAGAGTAAAGTGAGTGTGTGTCGTGGGTGAGTGCAAACACACACACACACACAAACCCCATTGCAAGTTGTTTTCTTAGCACGAGGGTGGACTGTGTATTATCTCCAGCCCCGTGATTACTCTGTGACCCTAAAGGCCAGCGATCTGACCCGGGAGCATGATCCCCGAAGAGGAGAGAGAGGAGAGGAGGAGGGGAGGAGAGGGGGGGGGGGGGGTTGAGACAACGAGGAAGCCAAGCAGATGCCAGGGCAATTAAAGCGTCCGGGGAATGTGACGAATGCGGTCAATCTGTCAAACCACCCCTGAGGTCACAATATTACCTCTAAGATATACTGTGGTGCCTGCGGGGCCTTTACAAAGATAAGATTGGGAGAGAAGGGCTGGGTGGGCAGGAGGTTTAGGGTGGGGATGAGGGGTTGAAGAGGGGAGGAGGAGGAGGAGGAGGAGGAGGGTGGGGGTCTCTGCCACTGCTTTCTGTCCTTTCTCCACCCCCAGTACCGCCACAACCAGCATATCACCCACTCCATCTCCCTCCTGCATACTCAAACACTCCCTATAATTGTCCTTTTCCCCTTCCATTTTTCCTTTCAACTCCTCCTCCTCTTCTTCTCCATCTCCTCCTGCTGTCTCTCCTCTCTATCCCCCATCAAGCCTCCCTCCTCGGCTTCCCAACACATACCTTTTTTCCCTTTCTCTCTCAGCCCCGGTGGAAGTGTAAACACCTTAGACAAACTGAGGTTAGAGGCGGAGGAGCAGAGACAGTGCACTTTTATAAACCGGAGGCCGTGTGAGGAGGTGACCACGGCTGTCCAGGTTTTCAGGGCTTGTGGCCTCGAACAAACAGTGGGGAGTCACTGAGGAGCTATAATAACACAAGTGAAAACATCCTTCTCATTATGTCTCGCAGGAGCCGTCTGGCGTTCCTCTAAAGGAGACTGCGAAGGTTGCTAAATAAGGTTTGTCTGAGGACACGTTGAAGGCCGAACGTGAAAATGAAAACCTCTCTAGAGGGCAAAAGGGAAGAACAAACTCCCTTCACCAGAGAATCATATAGTCAACAGCTACGATGACCAAAATGGCAAGAAAACACATGTTAATGTACATAAATCTTACTCTGTCCACTCACCTAAGGTACCGCAGGGTTTGTTCTTGTAGGTGCAGATGTCATACCTAAGGACAGGCAAAAAAGGAGAAAGAACACAAACAATTAAATTAACTTTTTTTGATGTGTATTTTCTTCCACTGGATCTTTGCCATTTCATTCTTTCCACATTTAATCACACCGTCTGGCGAGATATAATCTCAACCTTTAGCATAACAAGCGTGTAATGAAGTCGTGACGGGTTTGGTGGTAGAAAACACCTGGTCCACTCCTCCCTCTTATAGCATGAGCCTTTTGCAAAATGTCACTTGGCTAAGACACAAATGAGGATAAAGTGAAAGGCTTCGCTCACGCTGTGTCCCTACTGTTAACCCCCCCCTCCCCCGTAACTCACATACAGGTAATCCAATAGAGCGGAGGGGCCACAGTGCTTTAAGAACACATCATACATTTCAAATGAATGATCCAATCATTCCTACAGCTTTTAATCTATTAAAACCAAGGGCACGGCAAATTTAATTTCATTCTCCTTCCTTCCTTCCTTCCCCTCTCTCCCTCCCTCACTCTCCCCATAAACTCTTCTTCCTCTCTCCCCTTCTCTCTCTCTCTTCCTCCCTCTCAGTGGAGCAGCTCCAAACCAGCGAGCGAGGTACGATCGTGACCTTGTCGAGGACGTCTGTTTGTTTTGATTTATTCCCCCAAATTTCCCTCGGTGTCTTTTTTTTTTTTTTGTGACAGGCCGCATTCCAAACTCAAAATGGAATCCGACGCAGCGACTGACAAAGAAGCAACAGTGCTGCGGAGGTCACCTTAATGATGATGAGGAGGGAGATGAGAGCGGTGAATAATTTTAAATGAAAAGGTTTGTGTGTGTGCAGGAGATCTACACTGATCAGCGTCTGCTTCCTGTGAGACCATGAAGTCCCCTATGATCATATAATTATATTTGTCAAATACTAATTATATTCATTTGAGTGTTGAGATGAATTACGAAGTGGGAAGTAGCTTCATATGTGCAGTGAGGACCTCAGACACATAATTAGTCTCACTTTAGTAAATAGTTGTCAATAAAGATAGATATTATGAACTATTAAGCAAAAGAAATACTCGTAACATTGTGTTTTTATACCTTGGATCCAAGGCTGCAACTAACCTTTATTTTAATTATTGATAAATCTGACGATTATTTCCTTTTCGATTAATCGTTTGCTCTATGAAATGTCAGAAAATAGTGAAAAAGCCCAAGGTATCATATTCAAATGTCTTGTTTTGTCCCGACCAAAACTCCAAAACCAATAGATACTCAGTTCAAAATGACATAAAAACAGATAAAAGCAGCAAATCCTCACATTAGAGAAGCTGGAACCAGAGAATGTTTGGTGTTTTTGCTGCTTTTGGTTTATTAAAACAGTTGACGATTATTTTTCCGTTGATTTTCTTATCAATTAACGGGATGGATGGATGATCCAAAGATGTAAAAATACTCCAAAAACTATAAATTAAATAAAGTCTCCTCTGCGCTGAGTTCTGCAAGCATCATGCTGAACCTTTTTAGGTGCATTCCACCATTGCAAGGAATGTCTGACTGCTCCTCCAGACATGGTGGTTAATGAGGGCTTCTTGGTGTCTACCATCAGCTATTTATACTATTTCCAATGTTAGCATCTCTGAGCTCAGCCGGAGCCTCCTCCGCACAGCTTATTATCTCATTATCTCTCGCCTACTTTTGGCTTGTTTTATATTCACTCCACATTCACCAATATTTCATCATATGGGATTAACTCCGAGCACCGCACTGAGGTGTATTATGGGCATGCAAGGAAGGCAACAGCAGCGGTGATCACCATCTACAGGCAATAACAGCTTCTACAAACTGACACGTGTGACACCTGCAGGCAATGAGGAAAACTGCAGTTTTTACCTTTATATAGCTGCGGTTTGTGTGAGAGGTTTTATACGTCTTAGACAACCATTGGTTCACTAAAATAAAATGTTTAGCAAGTATAATATTTATCATGTTCCCCATCTTGGTGAAGTGTGTTAGTATGCTAACATTTGCTCTTTTTTTTGAGCAAAGCCTTTAAGCCAGGTGAGCGGTGGACACTTTAATCTTTAAAGCACATTTACTGTACAGTTTAGTCTCAGCAGGCAGCTGTTTGTAGCAAACAAACGGCTACCTGTGCAGCGCCAAAGGGCAGACAAAGCTAGCAGCTAGCTAGTGAAGAAAGTGGTATATCTAGCGAGCTAATGTTTTCTCAGGATTTGTTGAAGACCAAAACAGAGCTAAAAGAAGTGAAATACTAAACTTACATTTATCAGGTGGCCAGAAACATGCTTCCATTGGGATGATAATGTTGTTCTATGTCTGCTAGATGTGTAAGTAGGCAATTGTTTGCTAGCATGTTAGCTATAACAACTTTTTAAGGCGTTGGTATGTCAGGGCTGTGCGTCTGTCAGCTTGTTTCGCAGTTCTTCTGACAACAAATGGCCAAAATTGATTCATGCAGCTTCAAATACTCAAACAGAAATGTTAAAATTGCAGTGAATGTAAGTGGAAATGTTAGTGTGTCTACATCTGCAGGTCTAAACTGCTGTTCTATTACTTTCCTTATAGGTGGCGCAGTTTGGCATGTTTAGACACGTTCTGACAATTAGCATGCAGCTCCCCCTTGTGGACTATCTGCAGGCTGCTAAACATGAATGAGTAAGTTTGTGAGTTAAAAGCCAGTTGCATGAGGTGTTTGGTATCTAAAAACAATGAGAAAAGGCTATCACATTTGTCTTCTTCCTAGCAAAAAACGTATAGCCACAGAGATAAACCCTATGACCACTGCATCTCGACTCTACTGAGCAGCCTTTGGTGCTGGTGCTTAGTGAAGCTAAAACCAACAATAAAAACAGGAGCCAGAGGAGCTGGAGAACGTCAACTGACAGACAACAAGCAAGAGCACACTAATGATAGAAAGGCTGTTTTGTACAGAGCCCAGAGAGTCAAGAAGCTTGGCTTTAGCCCATGTCAATCACAGAACGACATCCTCTCTCTAGACAAAACCAGTGGGGGAATATATACTTTAGTTGCTAGGTTATGTGGCCAAAACAGTTCTGGTAACAATGAAGCCTATTCCAGGTAATGACAGAGTTTTGCTGTTTTATGGTAACACCCTCGACATAAATTGCAGTGTGACAGGTACAGTACGTCTGAAACAGCACATTTTATTTTCAGAACTGAGGTCTTTATTCCCATCAGCTTTAACAGCTACAGGTTAACTTTGTGCACAAGGAACTGGACATTTGGAGGTTTCAGTACTGAAGCTGCTGGCCACCTCTACTAGCAAACACACACACACACACACACACAACTACAGTCTGAAGCTGAACCGTGACTGCACAGCTTTTATGCGCCAACAGCACAGAAAATAACCTGCAACCTATTTGCTCAAAATGAGAAAATTAGCGCTATTTACAATGAAATTAACAACTGAAAGAAACAACTCTTACTCTTTGAAGTACATGAATCCATGCTGGATGATTATACAGTACTGGCGTGTGAGCGAAATATGGTCCATACCCGTAGATGTGAGCCTGCACTTACCGGGTGATTAGGACAGCGTTGTCGTGGTGAGCCATCCCGTTTTCAGGAATGCTGTTGCCATCGCTGTGATGAGACAGGATGGACTTCTGCCACTTACAGAAACTGTCCAGAGACTTGTCAGCATGATGGTTAATCTCCAGGTTGGGCTGCAAAACACAACACAACACACATGCAATAGAGTGCAACATGACGCAGTATTACAAAACAAAACCACATGATGCAGCACGAAACAGTTCCAGTACATTACTGTATCGTATTGAGTCTTGTTGTGTCATATCGTGTCGTATCAAATCATATCTTGGTGTCGTATCGTATCATGACCTGTGGTGTCCTGTCGTATCTGTTCCAGGTTTTGTCGTATCATATCGTATACTGTACAGTACTGTATTGCATACCATACACCTTGAAAAGATACTTTTCATGGAAAATATGTGTGGTCTAATTGAAAGCAGCTGGAATTTCTATGCAAAAGTTATCAAATCATGTGACATGGGGGCGTCACATGGCCCAACGTCCCTGGTTGGATTACAACCAGGTACCTTTGTTGCATGTTGTACTCCTCTCATCTCCTGTCGGTCCCAACTGTCTACTGTCCAATCGAGACAAATGCAAAAAGAAATGTGACAGATGTGTTGACAGCGCTAACCAATGAGCCACCATCCCGCCAAAGTAGAAGGAATCTCTGGATGAATTATTTGGAGGAGTACTGTACTGGGATCAGAGGGAGGTTACAGGACATGTTGTTGGAACAGCAAAAGGTTTGTATTTGATTTAAGAGGAGATGCGGTCGTAGCAAAGGTAGAACCATGTATAACAGGAGGAGTTAGACGAGTCAAAGAAGGAGCAGAACAAGGACTCGCATTATTAGAAAAAGCAGGAGACGTGGAAAGAAGACCAGCAGGAGAAGAAGGAGTTTGGGGAAGTTGTAGCGGAGTCTGCAAAATGCATCTACTTCCATGAATGTAATGGGTTCAGCTAGAGTAAACCATTGCATCGCCAGCCGATGATGCAGTGCTGATTTCTCTGATTAATGACAATACTGAACAGCCCATCAGTGATTCACTTTCACCATAAAATGTTTGTTTTGTAACTGTATTTTCTGTTCAGTTTATCCAAAACAAGGACTGATAGACTTCCTTCCTATTGGATCAAAGTGCGGCTCCACTTTACATGAAAACTCGGTTTTTGGATTTGATGCTACATAAAGAGCCGCTTCAGAAAAAAAACAGATGCTAGGAAGGCCCTCTGTTTCTCCCATCACACATACATACACATGTACGGTGCATGTAAAAATCCTCAATCGAGGCTCCCTGAGGGAAGATGCCTGAGCACATCTTTCATCTGAAGTGGTGGCCATATGGTGAATAGGCTCTCCTCTCTCTCCCCTTCAACCACGGCAATCAAATAAAATACTGCAGCTCACTCACGCCAAGCGTATCAGTTATACACTGACTACAGGTGAGCGTACAGACACTATAAAAAAAAAGCTCATGGTAATAATAACTGCGATAAAACTGCATGGACGGTTCAAAGTTAGTGAAATTAATGAAAAGAATCAGTAAAATAGACAAGGGGTCGGAATAGAAAGATGATTTTTCTTACCTGATCTTCTGTCAGAACAATCAACCGGGTCACAATAATGTTCACAACATTTCCTAGACTGGCATCACGGTAAAGTTTGGCAACCTGACCTCCAGAAAAGAAGAAAAGACACAAAGTCAGACAAATTGTGTCCACGTGTCACAACATCATATCTTCAACCATCAGGCGCTGAACCACGTTACAGTAGACGTCCAAATTGTACGTAAGAAATTGCGTGTTCAACGGTGTGGCGGACAACAACAACACGACCAAGAAGTAGGATCAAACTTACAATATTCATTACAGACAAGATGTAGTGCTCAATGTCTTTGCGTCCGTGGTAACCGACCATCATTTTATCAGCAACCACAAGCGTCTCCACGAAGCGCTCGCTGCTGACGGAGCGCCTCTGTCTGTGGGTGCTGTTCGACTGCTCGCTGTCGTTTTGGGGTGCGGGGGACGAGCGGACAGGGGAAGGTGTGCTGGACTGGCAAGGTGCACTGCTTTCAATGAGGTCTGTGGACGACAGGGAGACAAAGACAGGTTATGGTGAATTATGAAAACAGTCTGCTTCAAAATGATGATGCATTGTGTGTTTGAGAGAGAGCTGGTTTGTGTTTGGTAGATGCACATAGGGAATCTGCCCCTTTGAACCTTGCAGCTAAAAGCCTTTGCTTTATGACCCAGATGCTCTGGGAAAAAGCTATAAGATGGTGCATGTTAGGGCATGCTAGCTTCCTGGCGATGACAGCCTTTGCTGTTTCTTATAAGACCTTGGCCCAAATACCTAAATATCCACCTGGTTCTTTTTTTCCAATTCATCATATCTCGGCAGACACAGCATTTGGTGGAACTGAGTTTGAATTTGAAAATCTGAACATGATTGTTGGTTCTATAAATAGGATGTGTGCTTCTATAAAAGTCAGAGCCAAGCACTCTTTATGCACTGAAGGGCCTTTTATGAAAGCTGGAGTGAGACTTTTTCTAACAGGTTGAAAGGTGTCCAGGCCAGGAGCAACTATAGCACACAAGAGGCACGGTCATGTCTACCAGAACCTGGGCCTAGAACCAAACCAGCACTTCCTCTAACCTGCTATGTATAGTTATTCCTTTACGTCAGTTCCACCCACACAGAGTCCAACCCAGATGGAGGTTCACCAACCTGAAATGCCACAGCTGAACTCCTGGCTATGCTCTTGTGGTGAGAGAATGGCAGACATTTTATAAATAACATGTTGCTGTGCTTCTTCCAGGTTCCATTCACTGGAGGTGGTGGAGGATATGTTCTTCAATGGCTCTATCAAATACTGCTCCTCCTCTGTTGTTATGACACCATGCTTGTTGGGAGGAGAAAATCAGAAACAGGTTACAAACACAAGCACACATTGTTGTTAAATGCATAAATCTAAACACAAATGCAGGAAAAGAAAACTTTGTATTTCTGGCTATTCTGTATACTTTCTTTCTATTAAAGGTACACTCTGTCTATTTTACACAGGGCAGTTCAGTTTACTTGTAACTGTGAACGCAAAGAGAATTTTAAAAGGCGAAACAATTGCATATAAAGTCAATGAAAAGATGCCATTAGATGCAGATTCACCCAAGGTAGCGCAAATTGACGAAAAGACGTGCCCACGACTGGAGGAAAGTTACAGAAAGAACTGGAGTTTCTGAGTTCTGCGATCAGTCACAGTTAAGCTGAACACAAACACACACAGACACACTCCCACAAACACAGTCGATGTGTCCGTTGCTAGCTAGCTTACAGCGTCTGTGCACTTGGTAAATTGGCTGTTTGGGTCGAATAAACGCAAATGGTCCAATTTGTGCAAATGACATGAGGCAAAATTTTTTTCTGTCTGAACACACCTTCAACAGTTGTAGAATTTCTTCTGTGGCTCTGAAGGACATTTTCTGAAATTGTCTAAAAAACTTCTGCAGAGATAACCCCGATGACATCATCAGGGGTATCTCAGCTCGGGCCTGGAGACTTTACTTTTTCATTTGTTTACAGAAAACTGCCGATACAAACTGGCGATGCGGAGTTTGGAATACGTGGCAGTTTACCGGGCAGAGAAAGAAAAAGCACTGATGCCATTGAGTTGCATTATGGGTAATGTAGGATCCAGCCTTCTTGGATACTGGGGACTAAAAGTCAGGATATCTCAGTCTTTGCTGCTTCAATTTTGACCATTTTTTTCTTGATTGTGTCTCTTGCAAGCCTCCCAACTTGTGTAAGTGCAACACTTATAGCTGGACTACCCCTTTAAATAACTAATATATTCCCTCATGTAATCTCCTCTCCCTGATGGGGTCATGTTTTAGCACATACAATACATTATTTACTAGAACCCTTAACAATCAATTACATCAAGTCCAACATTAAAAACATTGTTCTCTGCCCTTCAGCACCCTTTGTGGGGCATAAACAGAGAGAAGTCCTTCAAATATGAGTGTGTAGAAAAACACTGGCCTGGCTCTGTAAAAACCTACAATGAAAGCAATTAACCGCACATCACACCAGCACACAGAAACATGTTCGATTTAGGGTTTAAATAGTGTGTGATGTCAAGATCTCAAACTGTCCAGACAGCTGATTACATTAAAGCGCAGACACAGTTTTGTCCATTTTTGGTGCTGTTAGAAAAAAGGGCAAACACTAATTCAATTTATGATACTCCGTGTAGGTCTTGCCAACACATTTGGCTACATGTTTTCTCCACATGATTACATTTGCCAATAAGAAGCAGGGCCCTTTTTTTTCCTTCTTTAGAGTTATTCTGAACCAAGGAGGGATAACAGCTATTAAAACGTCTTCCAATTTCTTGATTAGCAAAGAGAAGCTGGACAGTCACACAGTCTGTGCGTGAAAGCCTGAGGACTAAAAGCTTAGACAGGATAATTAGATGCCTTGTTAGTGCTGTTCAGTTTTGCTTTTGGACAGAGCACTTTAAACTACTCATCTATGATCTATCTATGATTTAGACACATTATTTTACACAAAAAAGGATCAGCTAAAAGAAATGTGATCTCAACTACTGAGGCTTTTAAAAGCTGAGGATAAAGCGTGATATTTAACGCACAAATGGGAAAGAAAAGCCCAGATGCTTATCCCTAACAGATCACTGGGATGATGTGATTTTTCTCCATGAGCGTCACCTCACTCCCAAGCTGCCTGCGGAGTCAGCGTGCCAAGTGGAAGGAAGCCAAGGTTCTGTTAAGCAAACTACAATTGGTCTAATCCTTTGGCGCTGCGTCTGAAAGATTGGCTGACATGAGAGCAGCACAGGCTAGGCATATATTAGTTATCTGACATTAGTATCGTTGGGGTGGGGGGTTTGTTTGAGGTAAGCCCTGTGAACTCTGTGTGGCTCAAAGGGCAGTTAGAGATTATTATTCTGCTTGGAATATGTTCCCCACCAACATCAGACAGACCAAAAGTAGATGTTCTTTCAAAAAGTCACTAAAACGAAACCTGATGAATGTCACATAGATGTTATGGAGTTTAACGCTGTTGTGGAATCTTTTTGATTGTTTTCACTTTCTCTTTTTGTTGCTGTGTATTTTGACAATTTTGTTTGTGTTTCTATTGTAGGCTACTATTGAGAGTCATTTCACTTATTTTCCAATCTGTATATTTGGCTTGTTTTTTGCCTTTTCTTTTTGGAAATGTTTTTTGGTTTATTGTTATTGTTTTTTGTGTGGACCCCAGGAAGACTAGCGAGCACTTTGTGGAAGCTAATGGGGATCCAAATAAAGAATAAAAAATAAAATAAAAAAGTCACCCTTTGCAGGTCTACTCACCAGGCCATTGCAGTTGCTGAGCGCCACTCTGGTCGTGCTGTGCTGATTTTGCAAGAATCCAACATAGTGACAGTTATCTACCGCGTTATGACGCCACTCCAGCCCTCCTTTGCCCCAGTACTCCACTGTAAAATGTTTTGACACCAGGTGGGGGTTGAGTGTCAGGTTTAAGTGAAAGTGCTTCCCGTAGGCTGAGAGTCTGTAGAACAGCCGGGCCTCTGGCGGGTTCGGGTCTAACGCAGACAGCTGCCCCATTATGGGGTCCACAGCCCCACGTCTCCGTCGGCCAGGCCGGTGGTGCTTCACAGTGTAGCTCAGGAACTCCCCGTTCTCATCCACCCGCATCGGGACAGTCAGCTGGTAGTGCTGCAGGTAGGACAGGAACTCCTCTTTTACAGGAGAGAGAAGGGAAGAGAAGAAGAGAGTGTGATAATGAACATGTTAAAAGTGTTAAGATCTTCCTGTCCACCTGTCTACACCTTCATACCTTGGGAGTTGTGTGAAAGTCTGTTGATGCTTTGAAATTCAGAAGCAGCCATCACCACCAGGCTCAGAGTCCAAGTCAGCGTCTTCCACAAAATTTCCATAATTCAGGGAAAGATGTGACATGGGGTGATGGTGGTGGGGGGGTACAGGGTGCTACAAACGGGTCAAAAGCACGCGATCGGCCCGGTGCCACACCATAACAAGTCCGTGGTTTAATTGTCTCCTTCACTTTAAAATGTTCCCGTCGTGCTCGGAGGCTCATCCAGGTCTCAGATTTCTCCTGAAGGCGAGCGCGTCCGCATCCCACTGGCCTCTGAATTCATGTCAGCAGCGCGCGGAAAACACCGTAATCCATCAGACACCGTCACTCTCAGGTGTAACTCCAAACCGGAAGCTCTATATTGGAAACTTGTCTTGACCGATCCATCTGCATTCCTGAGAAGGAAATCAATCAAGAGGTTAAAGGACCTTTTGTTAGGACTATTGCTGTTGTAGTAGAGCTGAGACGATTTGTCAACTAATTGATTAATCTGCACCTATTCTAATAATCGATTTATCATTTCCTTCATTTTCTTAAGCAGAAATGCCAAATTTTCACTGTTTCAGCTTCACAAATGTGAGAATGGCATTTAAAATTGAAGTTGAAGTTGCCACCTCGGGCTTCTGTGGGCATTTTACACTATATATCTGACGTTTTATAAACCAAACGATTAATTGATTAACCAGCAGATGAAACTATAATGAAAATGTTCGTTAATGATGATGTTCTCAATTAACTGATCAATCATTTTGTCTACAAAAGCTGCTTTTGAAAAGCTGCAAACTGAGGACTGACCAACAGTCCAAAACCCAGAGATGTTCAATTTACAAAGAAATAAACCAACAAGCAGCATATCCTCACATTAATGGAGCTGGACTCTGAAGTTTGGGATTTATGCTTGAGAAATGACTGAAACGATTAATCGATTATCAAAATTAGTTGCCGATTCATTTTCTGCTCATTGCCTGATCAATTAATTGACTAATAGTTGCAGCTCTGTGGCAAATGAATTAAAATCTAATACAAAGTTCAATATCTTATAATTTAGGTTCAGTACAGTTTGATTATGTTTGTTTCATGGCTTTCACTCCACACATCATTCAACTCGAACATGCTGTTTAACACAGCTGATTTTACCCAGATTTGTGCCCATAAAGTGCCACTTAATTTAATATTCATCTGCAGGAGTGACAGTTTAATGACCTTAAAATTAAGAGTGACAAACACGAGGCTGCGCAGTGCCCCATTAACGCGCATAAATCTTAAACAGCGCCAACGGTGCTGTGCTGACTAGTCGACATGATATCATTTCTGCAGATTGTGGTTTTACTCACTGACGCGCTTTCACGGCAGCATGTGCAAACTATAAACAAAACGTCAGCGGATCCAGGTGATAGACGGGTGGGAGTCCAATGAAAGTGACCGGACACTCCAAACGCGGATGACAGCCTTTGGAAATTAGGATTTTTGTGCGTATTTCTTCAGCTCCAGCGCTCCAGACAGACAGCGCTACTTACTTGGCCACGCTGACCCAGACAGTTGGCAGCCGGCCCGTGTGCATTACACCGGTACCTCAAACACAACCCTCAAGCAGCGTCTGCATATCAAAATAAACCACCTGACGCCGCTTTGAAGCGTTTTTTCCTTTTGGTGTTGTTGCAAAAAGGCGTGAAGCGTGCTCTGTCAAGAAGTTTTGTTAGGTAGTTTGACCGCTGCAATACTTACACCCTGCAGATCCAAATCCGGTGCGTAAATGTTTCCTAAAGTGCAGATTTTCCACGCAAATGCAAGCCCCCCAAAACAGCTCTGTCTGAACTCGCAACTAACTGGCTAAATGCTGGTTTGCACAGTCTGCTTCCCTGAGAGGATTTTTTAAATGCTCACACGAATCATGCTCCGGACAACAACAAAAAAACTACCTGATAAAGACTTGGTCCTGTTCTGAACAGACGGGAGAGTTAACAGATAGTTACCATGCTCATCTTCATTGTCAGCTCCGGTCCAACTGTGCAGGGAGAGCTCGGGACAAAAGACTTCTGCAGCTCTGAAGTTCCGCACACAAACCTCTGCTGCTCTCCTCTTTTCATCTCCTTTTGGACTCTGCCATCCTCTAAAACTGCAATGTGAGTCTCCCCCCCCCCCCCCACCCCCACCCCCCTTCAGACCAGACACCCGGAGCAGCAGTATCTCACTGTCTGTCACAAAGCAAAATTCAGCTTTTCAAAGTGTTGGATTTCCGCCAGCAGAAGGGTCTATTCTCTATCTGTCGTCTTTATAATCTAGAATTTGTGGTGGTGTTGCTGTTGGTGGTGGTGGTGGTGGTGGCTCAGAGTGGCTTAAAAAGTTAGTTGAGGTTGCAGAAGGTGTTCTGCCACCTCAGGACGCGCCACAGCAGACCGCTCCACAGAAAAGTGCATGCAAACACCAGCAAAAGTTGGCTTGGAGCTGCTGCTGCTCCTCCTCACTACATTGCAGAGACCGGGTATGTCCCAGTCTCGGACAGCTTCAAATTGGCAGCTTTTTCAGTGGGGTGGAGGGGTGGGGGGGGATTGGGGTGGGGGGTGACGTCAGTGCAGATGTGCCTCTCCATCAGCTGTGCGCATGTCCATCAGTGCTGCCCTGAAATAACACTTAGTCACATACACTTCAGCTCTTTTACCCCCCTAATAGAGTAGCTGGGGATACCACATTATATCAGTACTCCATCAAAGTGAAAGGAACGTGGAAAGTAACTAAGTACATTTACTCAAGTACAATTGTGAGGTACTTTTACTTGAGTATTTCCATTACATGCCACTTTATACTTCTATTGCACTACATTTCAGTGGGAAATATTGTACTTTTTACTCCACTACATATACTGTACAACTGTAGTTTCTTTGCAGATTAAGATGTTTACATAAAAAGACACATGATAAATTTATAAAATACAGTGGCTTGCAGTGGTGGAGGAACTATTCAGCTCTTTTACTTCAGCAAAAATAGCAAAACCACACTGTAAAAATACCTACATCCTGAATTGAAAATGTTACTTAAGTAAAAGTACATAAGTATTGTACTTAAAAGTGTCAAAAGTACAAGTACCTCAATTACATGATTAGATTATTATTGCTGATCCATTAATGTGTAAGTAGCATTTTACTGTTTTAGTTGGTCACGGTGGAGCTAATTCTAACTACATTATATACTGTTGGGTACTTTAATCTATAACAATGCATCATACTTTATAAGCTGATCGTGTGTTTTAAATGTAAAATCTTAATTTGTAAAGTAACTAGTAACTATAACTGTCAAAAATAATGTGGTGGAGTAAAAGTAAAATATTTCCCTCTGAAATGTAGTGAAATAGAAGTATAAAGTAGCAGAAATTCTCGAGTAAAGTACCTCTAATTTATACTTAAGTAAGGTACTTGAGAAAATGTACTTAGTTACTTTCCACCACTGTTGACTTGTGACCCTTTATATAAAAAGCAGTGTCCAATTGGAGCTCCTCATGTTTCAGACGATTCTCAGAAACTTCTCAGACTGATTGAAGCCCAAACAGGTAAAATATTTCCACTAGATTGGGAACCACTGGACTAACCTAACTGTATATAAAGCAGTGAAAACTAGCTAACTGTATATAAAGTAGTTAAACTAGCTAACTGTATATAAAGTAGTTAAAACTAGCTAACTGTATATAAAGCAGTTAAAACTAGCTAACTGTATATAAAGTAGTTAAAACTAGCTAACTGTATATAAAGCAGTTAAAACTAGCTAACTGTATATAAAGTACTTAAAACTAGCTAACTGTATATAAAGCAGTTAAAACCAGCTAACTGAATATAAAGCAGTTAAAACTAGCTAACTGTATATAAAGTAGTTAAACTAGCTAACTGTGTATAAAGCAGTTAAAAGTAGTTAAAACTAGCTAACTGTGTATAAAGTAGTTAAAACTAGCTAACTGTATATAAAGCAGTTAAACTAGCTAACTATATATAAAGCAGTTAAACTAGCTAACTGTATATAAAGTAGTTAAAACTAGCTAACCGTATATAAAAGCAGTTAAAACCAACTAATACTGTATATAAAGTAGTTAAAACTAGCTAACTGTATATAAAGTAGTTAAAACTAGCTAACTGTATGTAAAATTGAAAGTTAACCCCAGCTAACTACATATAAAGTGAATTAAAACTAGCTAACTGTATATAAAGTATTAGTTAAAACTAGCTAACTTCAACAAAGTACTTAAAACTAGCTAACTGTATATAAAGTAGTTAAACTAGCTAACTGTATATAAAGTAGTTAAAACTAGCTAACTGTATATAAAGTAGTTAAAACTAGCTAACTGTATATAAAGTACTTAAAACTAGCTAACTGTATATAAAGCAGTTAAAACCAGCTAACTGAATATAAAGCAGTTAAAACTAGCTAACTGTATATAAAGTAGTTAAACTAGCTAACTGTATATAAAGTAGTTAAAACTGGCCAACTGTATATAAAGTAGTTAAACTAGCTAACTGTATATAAAGCAGTTAAAACTAGCTAACTGTATATAAAGTACTTAAAACTAGCTAACTGTATATAAAGTAGTTAAAACTAGCTAACTGTATATAAAGCAGTTAAAATCAGCTAACTGTATATAAAGTAGTTAAAACTAGCTAACTGTATATAAAGTAGTTAAACTAGCTAACTGTATATAAAGTAGTTAAAACTGGCTAACTGTATATAAAGTAGTTAAACTAGCTCCACCTCGAGCAGCTACAACAGTAAAATGCTGCTCTAACATTGATGTATTAGTATTAACAATCTAATAATGTCAGATATAATCAGATATCAATCACAGGAGACATTTTACTGCAGAATGAGTACTTTTACTTTTGATACTTTAAGTACATTTTGCTGACACTACTTCTCTACTTTTACTTGAGTAGGATTTTGAATGCAGGACTTTTACTTGTAACAGAGTATTTTTACATTGCTGTGTTGATACTTTTACTTAAGTAAAGGATCCACCAGTGAACAAAATACACTTACAGTATCAAAAGTAAAAATACTCATTATGCAAAATGGCCCCTGTCAGTGTTACATAATTATATTATTGAATTATTACTATTGGTGCGTTAACATGTAGGCATTACTTTAATGTGGTCGAGGACGAGCTACTTCTGGGTAGTTTATAATGATGCATCAATATTTTGTAAACTGATCATAGATTTTAATCTGAAAAGTAACTAGTAACTAAAGCATAAAACAGAAGTATTCAAGTAAAGTACCTCAAAAGTGTACTTTCCACCACTGGCATATAGTAATATTCTGCAGTATAAATCCACTTATTTTAGGTGTAATTCTGTACAGAAGAGGGTGATATGACCTACAGTAGATGATCACCCAGCAACCACAAATATCAACAAGGAACAGTATCAGAAAAGAAAAGAACATATTCTGACATTTGTTTGGCACTAACTTTGAATTTAAGTAATGAAAACTGCTGTCAGGCTAAAAAACATACACAAGTTTGTCTGATTTTAACTTTAACCCTGTAGTATCCTGAAATAAATCAAAGACATATAGTTCCAGGCTCTTATTTATTGCCAATAAGTAATTCGGTTTGAAAGTTTGATGTCTAACTTGCTGGATTTTCTCAGTCTGATGAAAGTATTTTAGGGGTCTGCTCTGCTGTGGAGTGTAGGCTAATGGCAACCTCATGTATTTTGGTGTAATTTAGCCCACGTCTATCTTTAGTCTGTAGGAAATTGAAAATCATGCCTATTCCTGAGTTCCAGTTAAAGCTGCTCATTATGTAGGAGCCTATATCATTACAGTCAGGTCGTCATTACATGCTCTCCTACACAGCCTGAGTAGGTCTCGGCTAGTTGGTGGGAAGCAGCGCCACCGTGTGTCCGAAAGGAGCATAGCAAGGATTTTTAAATGCATGAAGATTTATGTGTTTTTAAGTGATTTTTGCAAGAAAAAACATGCTCATATAATCACCAAATCCTATTTGACTTTTAGACCTGTGTACTCTTCTCTCAGAAGTGATTTCAGTTCAGATTACTTGTAATATTCTCTGCGGTTGTGAATCAGGACAAGGTGTGTCAGCTGTATAACCTTCAAGATAGTATGCACAATATACTGTACGTACAATAAAGGTGTGTGACTTGCCACCTTTGTTCAGTGGTCCTTTACATATGTACAAGTAGCAATACCACTCTGTAAAAATACAACTAAAAGTCCTGCTCCCACTCTGCAGGTTAAATTGCTCTGTCAGGGTTATGTTGTTATATATTACATCACTGGATAATTATTACTGATGCATTAATAAATGATGATGCATTTTAATGTTGTAGTTGGCCAAGTTGGAGCTGATTCTAGCTATTTTATATTTTAATCATATCTCATATGCTCAATATAGGTTTTTAAAATCTGAATCAGTAGTCTAAGTCTTTTGAATGCTCTGAATCTGTGGGAGTTCAATAATCACTGTTATCTGGCCTTTGATATGTCTGCTGTTAAAACAGTAGTTCATGAATAATAACATCTTTATTGGCTTATAAAGATTTTTTTGTAAGTTGGAGTTGAATCTTCATTTTTTTTTCAAATCATCCACAGTTCACATCTGCCTCTAAAGTTTACATTTACATAAAACATGTAGTGTGTGTGTGTGTGTGTGTGTGTGTGTGTGTGTGTGTGTGTGTGTTCTCTAAATGACAACATGTGTAAAGAGAGAAGTATGTAATACAGTTGAGGTTTATTGCAGCATTGTGGACTTGATGTAGGCGTGTTTAGTGATCTCTTTGCTGGGAAAACAATAAATCTCACAATGCAAGTGATAAAGTCCATAACCACATTAGTCACCTGCTTTAAACGGTTATAAAGACTCACGCTGCCTCCGGTCTCAGTCTGTCGTCCAGGAGCCTCCTTTGTCAGTTTCTTCAACTCTCTCCTTCAACTCTATCACCATCTGGTAAGCTTTACCTCCAAACCATTGCTTGAATCCCAAACGGATAACTTGTGTCCATGTTGTTTGATGTTTAAAAGAGGTGTAATTTATAGTTATCTCTGCTGGGGGAAAATGCAGGAGTAATGGCCACAAAATAAGCCCTGGCTCTTCAGTGATAAGAACAAACAAACATCAGTGACAAACCCTTTTCATCCAGCAGAGAATTATCCTGATCATGGCTGTGACCAACCAACCAGGAAGATACGAGTCCTCCGACTTCCAGACCGGCCTGTGTGATTTCTGCGATGACTGTGGAACTTGTGAGCACTCCTCCTTGCTGGGAAATCTGATTAAAAACATGCAAGATTTAGATTTTAATACATGTCTTTTCCCTCTGAATCAGGCTGCTATGGTCTGTGCTGCTACCCCTGCCTCGGCTGCTCCATTGCCAGTGACATGGACGAGTGCTGCCTGTGTGGTCTGAGCATGCCCATCCGCAGCGTCTACAGGACCAGATACAACATCAAAGTAAGTCTGCAGAAGATATATGGAGCTGGCTGACTGTAGGACTCCCTTTGGACTATGAAGTAAAACAGCAACATTAAAGTCAGGTAACACTGAGTATGATAGTACTACCTTTAGTTGTGGTTATAACACTAGTATATAGGTATACTACAGAACAAGAATAGAGTCCTTAATACCAGTTTAGGCCGACTGAATAAAACTGTAAAACAATGGTAGGTCTACCAGGCTGTGGTGGAAGAAGTACTCAGATCCTTTACTTAAGTAAAAGTACTGATATGAAAGTGTACAAATACTTATTACAAGCAAAATGTGGAGGCTGTGGTGGAAGTACTCAGATCCTTTACTTAAGTAAAAGTACTGATATGAAAGCGTACAAATACTTATTACAAGCAAAAGTCCTTCATTCAAAATCCTGCTTAGTATTATCAGAACGATGTACTTCAAGTATCAAAAGTACTTATTCTGCCAAAAAAAAGCCTCTGTGAGTGATTCATTTTTATTTTTCTGACATTATTAGATTGTTAATACTGATGCATCTAACTTAACTACTTTATATGCAGTTAGCTAGTTTCGTCCAGTGGTTCCAACCTGAGGGGTTGGGCCCCTCCAAAGGGTCACCAGATAAGTCTGAGGGATCGTGAGATGGTTAATGGGAGAGGAAAGACGAAATGCATGGTTGTTCAAATTTCCATGGCTAGAGTCATAAAATCCTGAGAAGTTGTTGCATTTGGCAAATAAAATAATTCTGATACAGCTCAGTGTCAGTAACCCCACTGTCCAATAGAAGTTCATAGTCTTAACTGTGTAAAACACTGATGAAATGTGCATCACGATGGGCTGCACCTTCTAAGAGGGACTGTTTGTGTTTCCAGGGCTCACTGTGTAAGGACTTCATGGTGGTCATGTGCTGTCCAATCTGTGCCACCTGCCAGCTGAAGAGAGATATTGACCGCAGGAAGGAGCAAGGCATTTTCTGAATGGATGGGTAAGCGTCCCCGAAACACACCCTCATTTAAAAATATCTCATTTATGGGCTACCACGTCATGGTTTATGTTATCTTTACATTTATGGAGCTGTTGAAATTGTGGAAAATCACGTCTCTTTTATGTCTTCTAGATGCTGTCACGACACCTGACAAGTTGTATATCTGCTGGATTGCTTAAGCATTTGTAGATACAGTGCATTCTCTCTCTGATAAAGATGTTAAATTGTTTATGAAGAGGTATACAGTATAATTTTGCCTTTAATGGTTGACTATAATCCTCTAAGGAAAATGAGATAAATCTCTTCCAATCAGTTAAACATTAGTCAGCTGGGACGCTCCCTGAGGGTGGAGAACAGTCTCATGATTTACTGAACTGTTATAAATCTTTTTATTTTTTATCTTTTTACTCCATTTAATGGTTATTGAGGCAATCACATTGGCGGTGGAAAAAGTATATCAAATGGACCCTGATGAACTTGAATGAAATTCTGATCTGGATACTAAATGTTTGTAATGTTATTAAAGGTGTTCTGTTAATAAAAACATTTTAATTTGAATTAGTCCCTTGTTTTTTCCCCACTACTTTCAAATTAAATTTTGTACAGATATTCATTGTCTCCAGATGATGAATCCTACTGACTTTGGGGATTCCCCTCATTTTACTTCTAGCACCTCAGCTGTACCTTGTGTTTAGTGCTAGTTAGCCAATGTAAGCATGCTAATACTACAAACACACACATTTTACCTGATATACATCAGTTGTCATTGTGAGTATGTTAGCACGCTGTGATATATGCATATGAATGCAAAATCTGTAGGCAAGGGACAAGATTTTAGAATCTGAAGCAGTCTGGTTTCCGTGTGTAGTCTGTTTGTAGTCCGAGTAGTATTGACTGACCAATCACGTTTGAGCGGGTTTTGGTTGCATGCAGGTAAAACAGTCTGTGTGAGAGCAAAACATCATTAAAAAACCATCTGACAAGACAAAAAACAACTATGAACGTAGCTACTAACAAATATTGTTTGTCACTACAGCTAAAGTTGACCTGGTGAGCGTAGTAGTTAATTCTCACAACTCTGCTACTGTTTGTTCTCTGTAGAGTAGGAGGAAGCATCTGCTTCTGTTTATCATGTTTTGGCTACACATACTTGTCAGTATTCATTGTTGGTTTTGGTGCCGTGAGGGAACTTGTTAATAAAGACACTCGCTGCATTCATTACAGCTATGACATACAATTCCAAATTTGTATTGTAATGCATACTGTACATGTACATTTTGTTTTAAGAACAAGGTTTTGGATCATAATTACAGACAATGAAAGTGTGCACTAAGGAACATAAGTTTAAAATGGTTGGAGAGAGGAAACATCCATCGACTTTAGAGTTCTGTCATTATGCAGCTTAACACGACGTCTGCAAAATCTGTTCTGCTTTTGGTCCTCATTATGTCCTGCCTTTCAAGTGAGTGAATCTCTACAAATTAAGTATATTGGATATGAGCTACTGTAACCAACCCATCAACAGCACAACCTGTGTATGTCATGTTCTTTATCAGACGAACAACGGAACTATATGAAAAGGTAAAATAATAACTTAAGCTTTGTTTGATATTAGGCTTATATTGTAGAGATTATTGCAGCCTAACAGGTGCAACAGTCAAATACTTTTAAAAGCTTCAATTTCAGAGGAAAGTTGTGTATTATTTGTACGATTAACACACATTTTTCAACATGTATATCCTCAGCGTAAATGTTACAGAAACAAGATGGTGCCCACTCATCTTTAAACCTGTGTGTGGATCCAATGTGTGAGCTGTGTGGAAGTAACAGGTAGAGAAACCAACATAAATGCTTGATCTCAATTACATTTTCAAATGCAAAACATAGTTTTAGCTAAGGTCTCCGACTGTGTTAACTTCCATTGACATTTTCTGTCTGTATCATGCAGTTCTCTGACCTGTAAAGAAAAAAATGCACAATTTTATTTAATATAATTTCTCATAGGGCAACCAGAACAAACATCCTGGTAGCTAAAAGAGGACTTTGTTGAGAAAGCTGCTGGAGAACAAACTCAGAAAGTGCATTTCATCACTGATTTAACTCGTGTAACATTTCAATGAATTGTTACTGAAGCAGAAAATAAAAACTTAAATGACACGACCATGATGCTGAACAATTTCTCTCAGCTTTGAATTTAATTATCTTTGCTGAAATTCCATAAGTGTGGACCGAGAAGTTTTACATGACGCCATAAATCAAGAACCACTTGACAGATATTGCTGTGTAATTATGTTAAGTTAAAAACAGGAGAATGTGTTGGCACACAAAAGCTTAAATAGACGACTTGTTCGCATCTTTCACTTCTTTTTTACCCTATTACATGTCAGCTATCTGAATAATCATATCCAAATTTTTAACATGCCGAGTAAATAATATGATGTCACACCTAAATGTTACATTACACCCCTCCTGTGATTATATGTAAGCCAGAAACAGATCTGAAATATTGAGAAACATTGAACTATTTCCCCTGTGAGCAAAAGTAATAAAACAGTGTTCTCTGAAAATTCAAAGTGATGGTGATACCAGAGGCTTCTCCTTGGGCGTTTCCATTACTGGGACTGAAGTGGTGACGTTTTTGACAAGGAAGACAACACTGTAGGACAGGCTGAGGGAGCAGTTTAGGGGATTTTTTGGGGGAAAGGGTGGGGATGTTTACTGGGTCATCTGGGTTTCCATAGCCTGTGCAGCCCACTCTGGAGCAGCCTGACGGATCTTTTCTAAGAGGTTGTTGACTTGGAAACACAGAGACTGGATCTGTTTGTCCCAGGTAGGAAGGGGTTCACGGGCTGGAGGAGATAAAAGAAGAAGACAAAAAAGACCATCAAACACATTTCCATTTCATGACATGTGAACAACAAGTGTACATGTTCAAACTCTGTGTGTGACTTTTAATGGCTGCTATGCCTGGTGTATTACAGCTAGGAGTGGGCGATATGGCCAAAATCTTCTATCACGGTATATGATGCCATTTTATATTACGGTAACAGTATATACAGGGTTCGTACAGCTTTTTAAGAGTAAAATTCAAGCACATTCAAGGTACCTAAACCAAAAATGATTAGATTATGTTGAAAATCAGACATGTTTCAAGGAGTATATTCGAATTCAAGCATATTCCTAACTTGAGAAATTCAACACACAACCTGTGTGTCACTTCCTTCACTTGTACCCAGAGTTATAATGCATATCAAGCTGATGTTTCATCTTACGAAGGAACATGCCCTGTCTCTAATAAACAGGTCAGGTTGGGTGTGGAGGTCCTCACTCTAAGCAAAGCCTTCACCCCGGTTCATGCAGAGGGTTTCCATAGACTTTAGAGACCCTTCAAGCTTCACATCCATACAAATAGTAGAAGAGAGGGCCGCTTTAAAACACATCAGCTGCCGTTACTCACTCTCAAAGTGTACAATGCCATCTATCTGGTCGATGAAGCCATTCATGCGTCCTTCAGTGATCATCTGGGAAGCAATTTTCTCTGCCTAAAGACAAAAAAAGGAAGTTAACACCTCAATGTACATTACGGGAATATAAACAGCTACACAAATTACATGTGTGAAGTATACAGAATATTTAAGCAGAAAATGTATTTTTTGGATCTAACAAATTTCCTCACAGAGCTGAATAGAAACATTAGTTCCAACTGTGTAAATATCTAGAGCTTAATATTCATTTCCATTTACATACAGTGAAGTTATTTCATAGTGATTGCAGAAAATGCAAAATGTTTATCTAATCGATGTCTGACCTTTGCCGGGGGGATTTCCAACAGCGCCCCTAGTTCTTCAAAAGTGATGTTGTTGTAGAGTTTGCTAGCAGACAGGAGGTTGTGTTCAATCACAGCTCTGTCAAGGATGCTGGAGCCTGCAGAGCGAACACACAACTTAAATTACATTCACGCTTATATTATGAACCTCAAAGAGTTGAGGGTCAGATTCATTTTATGCCTGGTTTCAGACACGTTGTTGGAAGCACAGTCTCTTTGTGTGTGCTGCTCTCTTTTATGCACATTAAGGAAGATCACGCAAATACAGGCAAGAGCTTTTATAAGTGTCGTTGATTATATAATCCACTCAATTTGAATGTTTATGCATTAGCAAGGGTCAATTTTCTCAGTCTCTAAGTTGTGAGGGTGTGCTTGAAAAACTATTGGCCAATATGAAGACTGTATTTCAAGATGCTGGTCATAAAAGTCCAATAAACTACTGCTGCACTATGGCGACTGCACCCTTTTTATTGAGACATCCGGGAGTATTGCCCTGAGACTGACACGAGTTTCTCCAGTGGCATCAGCCCCTTCTCCTCAACATGAATACATTTTGGTTTTCTTTATTGAGCTTCTTTATGGCTTCATCTTAAGCCTCATTTGGACGAGATTAACATTCCAGGGGGAGGAGGGGAATTAAATATTCACTGTGCTCCGCAGTAATTCAACTTATCGTTCCGGGCAGCATTTTAACCATCGGGAAATTACAGGATAGTCTCTCATAAACACAGACATTCAGCAGGACAAAGCCAAAAGAGACAGTGAGAAATCTCCCCACGGGGGCAGGAGAGTTAAAGATGTACTGCTCCTTCTCGGAGTCATAACTCAGTCAAATCCTATTAAACAACGTGGAACACATATTGATATCATTCAGTGTGACTTATGCATTCCGAGGATATCATTATCTCTGATGTCCACCGCAAATAAATGTTCATAAATCCACTTAGAAATCATAGGGGGAAAAAAACGCTTCAGAACTTGCCTGAGAATCATCCTGTTTTTAAGTTTTATTCAGTATCAAAGTAATTCAGTGATAACACTACAAACAGGAACTGCTAATAGATAAGTCGGCATACTTTTAAATGGTGCCAATTTGCCAAAATGTGAACAAAAAATTCTCAAAAGAGAATACCAGTAACATTATGCAGTCTTGCTCTCCTGATGGCTTTAAGTTTTTTCTGTCATCATACTGTTTCCTAAGTAGGCCTATATGTTGGTGTTAGCATGTTTCCATCTATCAGATTAGCAAAAAGGGATTCTTTTTAGGAAGTCCCAGTTGACGATTTCAATATTAGCTGATTCTATTGCTCTGTCCCACATCAAATAAAAACTGCCTTCTTGCCCCTTTTTGGCAAAAGAGGACAGGTTTTCTGTGGCACAGCAGACATTTCAGGCTAATTGTGACCTCAAACATTGTATGCAGGGTGCAGAGACATTTGCTCCGTGCCGGTCATGTTTGTTAATGTGGCCCATAGACATATTAAATCTACAAAATCTGGATTTATAACCTTGTTGCACAATCATGCCCAGTAATGCTTAGTCCTAGAGTGCACCCTAAGGGCGGCTACATGTTCACACAAGTAAATGGTGGGTTTTGATGAAAAACAAGTGCTGCACTCGGCTTCAATCACTGCAGTTTTTGCAGGTTGGTTATGGAAGATCGTCAAGATTTTTGTAAAGCCTCATTCACTGTCCCCAAATAAATCCTCACCTACAACTGATCCAGAATGTCATATGATTGGCTGTGTTGTTTTACACAAGTCCTTTGGGTCACAACATGCGACCCCGTTTACTTGTTTTGGAGGACTTGCAAGTTGTGTCTGCTCCCAACACAAGTGATAAGCTAAACAATCTGCCATGGAAAACATATAGGCTATAATGAAGGCATAGAACATGACGAACACAATTAACTTTTAAAGCTCAATCTGTGCACTGTCATAGCTGCAATACAACCAGAAACATGGGGGGCCTTCATTCACTGATAGCACATGCCTCTTCACTGTCCACACACTGCACGGCCACAGGGCTCAGGCGGTCGAAGCAAATATATCAGCTATCACCAGTTGAAGAAATGACGGTAGGAATAGGAAAATGTTGTCCCATTGCCAAACCCAGCAACTCAGCAGCTTAGGCTGTGTAAGTTATCTCGACTCACCATCCGCTGTGGTGGCTTTCTGGTGGGGCATCAGCATGGCAGCAAACTCCTGCAGCTGGTTTCCTCTGATAATACGGTCCAGATACATCTTCTCCAGAATACCATAAGTAGCCAGCTGCTGACAGCGCTCATCCTTAAAGAGAGTGGCCAACATACGGGAGCGCTGCTGGCCTAAAACAAAGAGAGAGGAGAATATTTTTGGTATGAGACACGCCTCTCAACTATTTATAAGTCTGTCATTTTTTTAGATTATCTTTGAAAATGTAAACCTAAACACATTAGTCTTGGTAGTACCTGCAGAGGCCAGTATGGTGCAGTTCAGGGCATGTTTCAGTGCCTCCAGACGTTCAGTCTCATGGACAATTGACTTATAAGACAGCTCGTTGTATCTTTGTGCAGCTTCAATGAACTTTCTCCTGAAGTCTAGGACTCTGGCATAGCATACCTACGAAGGAAAACAGTGTGAAAAACTGATCCAAGCTACTCCAGACATTGTTTACTGCAAAGTCTCCATAACGTTTCATTTAAGCACTTGGTTTGCATTCAATTGCAACCTGTGGCGGGATTGTGTACCTTATAGTGTATCTGCAGCTGTTCATTAGAGGACTCATTCTGAAGCAATGAGGCTCTGTTGATGTAGGCCTCTGCCTGCACTGGATCATCATCCTCTAAGTAGAGACGGGCTATTTTCAGGTACGTATCCAACTTATAGTCAACATTGTATTGCCTAAGGGAGGAAATAAAAACAGGTATTTAAAGACCTGGAAATATCAAAAACATCAAAGGTCAGGAAATAAATCTGCCAGTAGCTTACTTACTTCTGTCCTGTTTCCAGGGGAATACCAACTAAAACCTGGGCAGCATTTCTCCAGTCTCCCTCCTTTTCATAAATGGTTGCTAAGTGCTGTCTGATTGAGGCTACCTGAGGACGTGTGAGAACATAATTTTATTATGCATTTCAATAAGAATACTGAAGTTTAACTAACTGAATGATCAACAAGTACCCATTAGTGCTGTGAGAGTGTGTGAGGGCATTTACCTGTTCCTCAAAGGAGATGACCCTCGGCTGAATCTTTTCCAGGGTGAAGTGATACACTGCTTTAGCTGTGGCGTCAGGCAGGCTGGGCAGATGTGTGCAAAAGTCAGTGAGCAGTTGTCTCGAGATGACAAGACTGACATTTTCATTGACCACTGTAAAAGAAAGATAGAAATATTATGGTAAGATATCCAAATGTACTAAGCATGTAGAAAAAGGTGATCATGTAAAAAAGAATGCAGGCACAGCATACTTGCTTCAACAAAGGCCTTCAAGGATTCCAGTTGATCTGCATCTGTATACTGAATGGCCTTGTCCAAAATTTGTCGATATCTATAAAATATTTTACAGATTAGAAACAGCACCATTTTTTGGTGGAGGCCTGTGCAACTGATTTATGGAAATTTAAAGGGCTGAGACTGTAAAAATGTGATATGTACACACACTGTCACAAACAAACACTCTAGTCTATGCAATATAAATATAACGCTTGAAAGCACATTAAAACTCATCATTTGTTGGGCCGTTATTAAAATGGAAACAGAAAGAAAATATTAGAGAACAGACGGTACTGTGAAGCAGCAGCAAGTCTTGAGTTAGCATATGTAAATTGTACATTTCTTCTCAAATACCATTTTGAGCCTGTAAGTTTTTTAACGAGGGATATGGTGACTAGCCACAGTTCAAACTCTTTTAAAGCTATAGTAGCTGTTAGATACTATTATGTAATAAAAGATAACAGTAGCGCCAATGTTAGCCTCGCCCCTTTATGTCGCTTGAAATTTTAAAAAAAAGTCCTGTACAATAAAGTCCTTGACAGACAATTACGTTGTTAACGTTAACACTTAACGTTTACCTTGCTGAATGTATGGCTAATGTAGCTAGGTAGCTAACGTTAGCTTAGCTTGATCTATCACAGCTATTTCGTTGCTAGCTAACGGTTACTGTAGCGTTTGCTTTACAACTTTTGAAAAGCTGCTATTAGCAAGTAATATGTTTGTTATAAGTAGCGTTACATACTTGGCAGCAAGATCTTTGTGAGATCCAGTTGAATTCATCAGCTGTGCAAGCTCCTGCCTCACTTCGGTCGCCATTGTCGCCTGTCGAAGTGTCAACAACACCGGCTTCCTCTGCCAAGAGGGGAGCGAGCCTTCCGGTCTGTGTCCCGCAGAGCGCGGAGCTCGCTCGGTCCTCCAATCAACAGCCAATAGAAATGAAGCGACGCGCGTTCTGCCTGCCGCGAAGTACGTAGTGCATGAACATCGCGGGAGCGCGCACGGCGAAAGCTTAAAATATCGGAAATGTTAATAATTTCAAGCGAATTACGGATTTCTGCAAACTATTTTGTTGTCCTCAACCAAGACTGGATTACAAACAGGGCAAAGACGACATGCCTCTCTGCAATAAAGGGCCCCTGACCGTCAGGTACTTAAAGGTAACAGTAAGGGTATACAATGTACACAAACACACATGCATTTTCAAGCACAGCATTTCAGACAGTTGCACTGTGTGATCTATAATTAGATATTTACATGCCCAGAGATGAACGTCATAGGTATCCAATATAGCCAAAGTAGCTCTAAATAAAATATGTGCTGGAAACACAATATGATGCCTAAGTGCACAAAATCCGCTCTGCCAAATGCATGCATATTATTATTATTAAGTAATAATATGTGTTTCAACCAGTTTATAAAGTTACTGCTTGGCAAGACTCCTATCCTGGTAGCTAGAGGGGGGAAACGAATCTACTGTATTTTAATTAAGATCGATTAATGAACGTTAATAAAGATATTATCCTTGTTCTGTTAAGCAATGCTGGTCCTGTTCTTATTTATATTTTTGTACACATTTCTGTCTTTAAATAAAATGTGACTTCGCTTCACAAAACAACCCTGATTTAAAAGTTAATAATCTATTTACAAAAGAGATATACTTCTTATTTAAACACGGTTTCTTCTTTCTTTCCTTCTCATTTGGGTATTATTAGTTTCTCTATTTTTTATTCCTTTTGATATTTTTGTAGAATGTACTGCATCCGTTATGCCACTGAGCTTTACATTTATTTATTTATTTTAGTAAATCTTGGCATCAGCAAATGTAGCTACATTGATCTTCAGAAAGTAAATAGGCTAATCTTTGTATGATATTGGTGGCCCTATGTAGTTGTATTTTTTGCACAGCTTTGTTTATTTTTCTTATGGAATTAATTTGCCACGTGAATAAATTAAAAATATATACTTTTACTTAAATAGGTATATGTAAATGAACAAAATTGTGTTTTTTTAATTGGTTTTATAAGAACAACCGTAATATTGCTGGTGAAGTTGAGCTGCACCTTTAAGTGTTACGTAGTGGTGACGTAGAACGCGGAGGGCGTGGTCGACTTGTGAAATGTCAGGGAGGAATGGCGCTCGGCGCGGTATTTTGAACAATCGCCTTTTCCTTTCCTCGTTTTATCTGGAAACGTTGCCCAGCGTAAATATCTCGGGTAAGCATGACTATGTGTTGGTCCGTTCTAGGGTTCGCTACACTGCATCCGGTAGAAAGCCGCACACTTAAGAAAGTGTTCAATGTTGAGATATAATGTTGTGCTAGCTAGCTCGGGTTAGCAAGCTCAGCAAGTTTGCTAGTACAGTTGTCCTGCCCGCTGGGCTGGCTTGATGAGGTTGGTGATGATGATAACGATGGTTAAGGGTAGACGCCAATGAAGAGGATCAAGGCTAGGATATTCCCGGGAACTGATCAATTACAGTGCTCTGTGTGTTTAGACAAAGTTTGGTGTGTACTAACAGATAATGTAATAACATATATCGTGTGAACCGTCTGCTATGTTAAGTTACTGCGTCCTCAAATGAAAAGTAAATTAAAAGCTAACTTAGCTGAACACCGAGACGCGCATTGGGAGTTATTTTGATGGGATGGTAAAGCGATCTCTGCATTAACTGTTCCTTCTGTGTTTGCTGTCAAAGCTTATAAGATCACAAGTTAGCAGTTACGTCTGTTGTTAGCTGTTTCCATATTACTTAGCTGTAACGTTAAACCTCGTA
This sequence comes from Macquaria ambigua, assembly GCA_008360985.2. Classification (NCBI taxonomy): domain Eukaryota; kingdom Metazoa; phylum Chordata; class Actinopteri; order Centrarchiformes; family Percichthyidae; genus Macquaria; species Macquaria ambigua. The sequence goes on along the minus strand of VMKM01001111.1, from coordinate 25,791 downwards.
TTGCATCTGACGTTTATCTGGTTTATGTGTATTTTGACTGGGTCAAAATAGGACTTACCTGACGTTTTACTAAAATGTGTCATATATAACTGGTTAGGCCACGCTGACTTGAATCATAGCCACAAAGCACAGGCTATACATGCTGTTAGCTAAATCTATAAGGTGCAATGGTATTAAGTGCATTGTCGGGCTAAAATGTTCCTATCCAGATGGACGTCTCAAGTGACAGGAGGAATTATTGAAAGCTAGCATTGTTTACGTTCTCAGAGTCTGCTAAAATAGTTTGTTACTTGCTGGTAGCACACAGTTGCCAGCGAGTATTATCTTCATTTCTTATGTAGCTGTTCTGTGTTGTGGGGAATTGTTGCGGGTAAGTGTCCTAGCTTAATGTAAATAGTAGTAAATGCATCCCCTCATTCTCAATAGCTCAGCGTTAGCCGGAGAGCTAACAGAGTTGATGACGAGGTAAAAATGGCGGATCTTTCGAAATCCAACCCCGGCCTGAAATAGTAACGCAGCGAGCAAACAGCTTGTCGCTTTTTTCTCACTCTTTGCCCCAACCGGGGACCACTTCTGTAGATGTATTTTTTTCTTATACAAATGAGTGCAGCTCATCACAGTTTCATAAGGGGACGTAAAAACAATCAGAGCAGTTAGCTGTGTGTGTGTGTGTGTGTGTGTGTGTGTGTGTGTGTGGTTATGGGGGTGGGCAGGGTTCATATGTGCGTTTCGGTGGATTAATGTTGAGTAGAGTGCAGCAGGACAAAGATACGCCTGAGATGATCGGTGCGGCCTAGCTAACCCAGCATCAGCTGTCAGGCTGTATCAGAATTAGTAGAGAAGGAGTCACCCCTCCATTGATTCAATCTCACGTGATTACCGATAACTAATTTACAGGTACCTGCATGAAGTTGTCAAACCGTGTATTTTTGCTGTGAATACGGCTAACTCGCTAGCTTTAACAGCCTTGCTTGTTTGTTTATTTTTCTTGCAAAGCCTTTTGCAAGCAGACTGCATTATTGTCCAATCATGCAGATTTGTGTGTATATACAACAATACATCTTTTGAATTATAAATCTTGTTTATTGCAATTAAATGCAACAACTATGTGTAATCAACATAGTCTCTGAATTTTGCCTGTGATATGTTGTGTGCATCAGGTGACCATGATGCATTTAGTGCAGTAGTGCTTCTCTGAAATCTGGCTAAAATAATTGCATTTAAATAATAAAAACATCTGAAAATATTTCTTAAATCTAATTTATATGTGTTCAGTTGAAAAAAGTGCATATCTTTGACACATTTTCCAGTACTAATGATGTAAAATGATTCCATTGTTCTTTCGGGATTAACAGAGACCTGAGACTTTGCAAGCATGGATGTGGTGTCACCAGAGGTCAACAGCCTCCTTCCTGATGAGATCATGGATACCGAGGCCATAGAGGACATCCCTCACTCCCAGCCCGGCGGCACCACGGTCCAGCCAGAGTCCAGTGATGACACATCGGTCCCGATGGAAACGGATACGCCCATGGCTTCAGAAAATTTGAGCTTCTGTTCAGATGCCACTTCAACAGAGCACACTCAGGCTCTGACCACCTCTACAACCACAGACTCCACATTCAGCATCAGCTCCACAAGTCAGCTTCCTATCTCGATTTCCAGCACATCATCACCCCTTCTTACCCTCAAACCCTCCATGGCTACTTCCACAGCCACTACCAAAACTACAGATAGTTTGACTGGGACTAGTGTCTCTACAAGTGGGTTACAGAAGCTCACGGCTCCGTTTACCATCTCTGCCGCAAACCACCAGATCATACTCAACAAGGTGGCCTCATCTCAAGCCACAGAAGCAGCAAAGTCTGGAGGTACTCAACCCCAGGTCATCAAGCAGGAAGGACAAAAACTTTTGGTTACAGCAATAGGAAAGTCGGGGCAACCTATAGTGCTGCAGTTACCCCACACGGCCAGTAAGCCTGGCGTTTCACAGACTGCAGGAGACCCCAAATCCCAAGCTCCACAGTTTAAAGTGGTGACTTTTGGTGGGAGGTCGGAGCTGAAGCCAGTGGTGGGGAGTGCTAGCAACCAGCTGACCACATTACAGGCCCAGCAGCTGAAGACCGTACAGGTAACATTTATTGTTTGGTATTAAACTGCAATATTTAAACAAAGTGATATTATTTGACAACTTGATATCGTAGGCATTTGATAATCTGCCACATATTAGTGTTAAATTACTATTGCAAATTTTAGCTTTGGCCAGTAAGACTGCACACACTATTTATGAGCTGGGTTTGTTGGATTGGATTTCAGTCTTTTCAAGTAAGCATGAATGTGGGCTTTGATGCTCGACACTCAGTTGAGAACAGCCGATTGTTAAACATATGACTACTGACTCGGCAGTACAGAACACATGTAGCTTTGCTGCGTTAGCTCTCATGCTGGGTAGGTAGATAAGAAAGTTTAACTGTTTGTTTGCATCTGACTTTTTTCTCAAAGTACTGTTTGGCATTTGGAGGAGAGGTTAGACCAGGCGATACTGTACTGTGTCACTGTAACCACAGTGAGGAAACTACATCAGATACAGCTTATTGTACAGTGTTACCTCGCCTGTCAGTCAGTTTGGTAAACAAGAACGGGTTCATTGTGTTAAAGGTGAAGCTACTTTTTTGTTTACACGTTTTAATTGTGGCTTTGTGGCATGACCTGCAGAGAAGATGATGAGCTGGTTGGAACAAAAGTCAAAAATGCTGGCGTACCATTAAGGCTGAGTCCTTACTGCAGCAACCCAGGTTTGATTCCAGCCTGGACCCTTTGCTGCATGTCATCCCCTCTCTCTTGCTCTCTCCCGCCTTTCCTGTCTCTCTTCACCTGTCACTAAATAATAAAGGCAAAAATGCTCAAGAAATATCTTTAAAAAATAGATTAACCTCCTCTAAATTAAAGTTCTTGTCAGGCAGAAAAAAACTTGTGATGCACAGATCTGATACACTGCTGCTAATGATCCGATCCAGTGTATTATTAAGTGATGTGACCGATACATTAAATACTATTTCTTAGTCACTGTAGTCATATTATTACTCTCAGTGAGGTAAACAGATTTTAAATCAACAAGATGAGATAAAAATACAACAAAACAAGCTAGAAGATACAAGATATCACTTGCAGATAGGGATTATGTTTGTTTTACATTTCCACTGATGTTAAGGTGTGAATGTGTAAATAAATGCACATAAATCTTACTGAATGTCTCCACAGATTGCTAAGAAAACACCGACCTCCTCAGCTGCACCAATCAAGTTCATCATCACAAAAACTGTTAACAGCAAAGGTCTAAGTCCTCAGACATCAGTGTCTCCTGTTATTGCAGGTAAGTTTATCTGCGCTCAGTAAAGTCAAGACTACATCGTTTTTGTAATGTTCAAATGTGAGCTTTTCTGCTGTCATGAAGCCACGTTTGCTCAGATCTTGTGCCATGTGTTCACAGGTCGGGTCCTGACACAGAATTCCCCAGTGATGCCCCCGAGGACCATTACTCTCTCTGAGCCCCACAACACTAATATACAAAGTATCTCCGGCAAAAAGATTGCTATTTCACCCCTTAAGAGTCCCAGCAAGGTAAATTCTACACCCCATTCCTCATTTTCCAAATAAAGGATTCCTTTTCTCTTGTTTTCTGTTATGTTGGTGTGGTGTTTCCCAACTTATTTTCAGTTTAATTCAGTATTGACAACCTGCAAGTGCCTAGAAATGTGGTCAGGTTTAAGATGGTTACAGAATTTTGACTTGTTTTAGCAGGAAAAGCACAGGTGTCATTGATAACCTTAACGATGTTCCATATAAGGGTGCCTACAAGTAATTTCAGCAGTGTTTCATTCAGTGTCTGCCAGCACATGCAGCATGAACTCTGGCTGTAACCTCCAGCTTCATGCATTACAGCACAATGTAAGCAGGTTGTTAGTTGATATGTGTGTGGAAAACATTAATATTACGTGGGAATATTAATATGAGACACCATATCCATCAAGTGTTTGATCATACTGCGCTCTCTCCTTGTTTCTCTCTGCCAGGTGACGGTGGTGTCTGTGGCTTCCCCGACCTCCAACGCCTCTCAGAAGTCAGTGGCGCTGCCTGTCAACGTAGCGCTTGGCCAGCAGATCCTCACAGTCCAGCAGTCCACATCTGCATCTCCAGTCAAGGTGGCCACCAACCAAACCACGACACAGGTAAGATCAAAACACAGCCGGTCACTGTTTATAGTCAGCTGGAGTATTGTTCTACATCAACAGTGAAGTGCGTGGAGATGCTTTTTTTGTAACTTCTCCTGCTGCTGCATTTCTAAAGCCATGGTCCTCTCTAATGTAGAAAAGACAGCACACAGTGTGTAGAGTTGACCTCAGCGCGTACAGTGTGTCAATAGGACAGGAGTGGCACATTAAAACGCCTTGTTGGAAGTAGACATGCAACTAAACAACTATTTTTTTTTTTTTTTTTCCCATTATCGATTAATCTGTCAATTATTTTCTCAAATAATCGATTCATCATTTGGTCTAAAAATGTCAGAAAATGGTGAAGGCGGTCTTCTTATTACTTGTTTTGTTCCACTAATGGTCCAAAAAGTAAACCTAAAGATATTGCGTTTTCTGTCGCATGAAGAAAATAAGAGCAGCAAATCCTCACAACTGAGAATCTGGATCCAGAGTTTGTCTTGAAACTAAAATAGTTGCAGACAAAGTTTCTGTAAATAGACTAACTGATTAATTAAATACTAATATTAACAGCCCCGTCACCTGCTCCTAAGCTGAAATAGCCTCTGTACTGTGTTAATGATTTACCTATTTACAGAGCATAAATTATATTTATTAATTAGTCGATCAAAAGAAAATTAATTGCCAACTACTTTGATAATAAATCGTTTCAGTTATTTTTTTTCAAGCAAAAATGTCAAACATTTGCTGGTTCCAGCTTCTTAAATGTGAGGATTTGCTGCTTTTCTTGTCATTTCTGACAGTTATGAACAGTCTTTGGGTTTTGGACTGTTGGTTGGACAAAAGAAGCAAATTGAAGACGTCACTTTGGGCTATATAGACTAAATGATTAATCGTGAAAATAATAGGCAGATTAATCGATAATGAAAATAATTGGTAGTTGCAGCCCTAATGTTAACTTTTCCAACGTTATTTTCTGTTCTAACTCTTGTTATTAAGGCCAGCCCCTGGTCTGTATCGGGTTCCTCCTTTCATTACAAATGTCTGTTGTTGCTCTCGACATTCTTAATGAAAGACAGTTTGGTGTACAGGACTTTTGTTCTTTACAACTAACTGGTCCTCCAGCCATATTTTTGCACTCATAGTTGGAGAAGGCAGAGCTCACTGAGCCAGGATCTGTTGGAGATGCTTTTGAAAATTTCTTTTGGCCAGCAACAAACATATGAGAACAGTTAGGCTCAATTTTGTACCTTGAAGTTTAAACTTGATTCTCATACCATCGTTGATTTTCATGCAGAGTTGATTTCTCCTTCTGTCTCCTGTTGCATCTGAACGTTTTCAGACTATTAAACCAGCGCAGTCTGTGGCCGTTGGAGGAGTTGGCGGCTCCCAGTTCAAGACCATCATCCCGCTGGCCACCCAGCCGAACGTGCAGCAGATTCAGGTGCCAGGTAGCAGGTTCCACTACGTCCGTCTCGTCACAGCAACCACAGCCAGCAGCACGGGACAGCCCAGCGGTCCCAGCACCAGCTCTATACAGACAGGTGACTTGGAAACAGACCTTTTTAGATGCCACTTAATGTTTTTTAGCAAAGGCACGCGTGGAAGCTCTTCTGTGGCAACTTATGATGCTTACTGTCCCACAGCTAAACCTATGGTGGTCAGTACGGGAGCAGTCAGGATGTCTGTCCCCATCGTCCCAGCACAGACCATCAAACAGGTGACTTTCTGTAAATGCTGGTTATGTTTATTAAAATAGAGCTTTCTGTGATGTGAAATGTCCTTCGAGCTGCTGCCTTCATGGACCGTATTCCCCATTAGGTGGCACCTAAGCCCCTGACGTCGGCAGCGGTAGTAACCACCACTCAGACCCAGCAACGCCTGATCATGCCTGCGACTCCACTGCCCCAGATCCAGCCCAACTTCACCAACCTCCCTCCAGGCACCGTGCTGGCACCAGCTCCAGGAGGAGGGAACGTGGGCTATGCAGTCGTTCCAGCACAATATGTCACACAGGTTAGAGGTGTTTTTGGAGTTGTTTTTTTTTTTTTTTTCAATTCACTGCTCTTTGATATTCAAGTGTTGAGCATTTTCTGCCTCTCCTGTAGCTCCAGCAGTCCCCATTTGTGACCCTCGCCAGCAGCTCTGGTTTTCCCACAGCCACTGCTGTCCAGACTCAGGCCAGATTGCCACTCAATGGGTAAGAAGGGACAGGAAGGCAGTTCTTGTTTGATGTGGGACAGAGAACTAAATAATTTATCTTCTGTTTAAAACTGACAAGAAAATATTAAATTGATATTGTTTTTTTTGTTGTTGTTGGGTTTTTTTTTTTTTTTAAATCAAATGAAAACTAGGCGGGAAACAGTGTTAACTAAAGTAGAATAGGGCTTAATGGAAAAACTATCTTGCCTACTTGAAAAACTGGCATAATATATTTTGTTTGAAATAAAGTTTGTATTTGCCAAAAGCTAACTATGCTAAAACATGTGACCCTCCTAATCTCTAATGTTACAGTACAGTTAAGCTTTTAATTTTTGATTGTTATATAAGCTGTATTTAATTTCAAAAAACATATTCTTTAGAAGCATTATGGTTTCCTAGGAGCTAAAAAGCATGTAAACCACAGCGTCCCCAGTTTGAATCAGGCTGTGGACCTTTTGTTATGACATCTCTCTCTCTCTCTCCACATTTCCTCTCTGCCTCTTGACTGCATCCTGTCAATTGAAGCTCACACTGAAAGCCAAATAAAGCTACTTAAAAGATCATACTTTTTTTTTAAAATGAAGACTGCAAGAGTTTCTAAGCTGCGCTAATCGATTGGTTGAATGTGTTTTATTCATCGGCTCACAGCTTGTCAACAGCAGAAACGACCTCGAGACCGAGGAAACCATGCAACTGCACCAAGTCACAGTGTCTCAAACTGTAAGTATGACTCTGGTTTTCAAGTGTTTGTATTTGTTTGACAAAAGTGTGTAGATATAGCCTGACCTAATCAATACACTGTATGTGTAACTGCATTAACTACTGACAAAAAAACAGACTCCTAACCACTTCTGTTTGTGTTTGGGGAGCACGAAGATGCATGCTGCTAACTCGATCTTATTCCAGCAGTTTTATTTAGTGGAGCTCTGTTTTTCTTTCCTTTTCAGATACTGTGACTGCTTTGCAAACGGAGAGTTCTGCAATAACTGTAACTGCAATAACTGCTTCAACAACCTGGAACATGAAACGGAACGTCTCAAAGCTATAAAGGTAAGGTGGAGGTCTGTGACTTGTGAGTTGCTTCCTGCCACACGGATGGATCAAGGGGAAAATGTGTTTTTCACAGACGTGTCTGGACCGGAACCCAGAGGCCTTCAAACCTAAGATTGGTAAAGGCAAAGAGGGAGAGTCGGACCGTCGACACAGCAAAGGCTGCAACTGCAAACGATCAGGCTGCCTGAAGAACTACTGCGAGTGCTACGAGGTGGGTTTCCCCTTTTTTTTTATATATATATATATATATATATATATATATATATATATATATATAAACTTTGTTTGCAGGAGCTGTTTAATGTAACTTCATATTGACTAAATGAGTCCGTTTACATTTGTACATTTCCTTCGTTTCACCTCGAAGGCGAAGATCATGTGCTCGTCCATTTGTAAATGCATCGGCTGCAAGAACTTTGAGGAGAGCCCAGAGAGGAAGACGCTGATGCACCTGGCTGATGCAGCAGAAGTGAGAGTGCAGCAGCAGACTGCAGCAAAGACCAAGCTGTCCTCGCAGATCTCAGACCTGCTCATGCGGACGACACCTGTTCTTTCAAGTGGAAGCGGGAGGTACTGCAACGCCCTTCTCTACAACAACAAAAAGTTACAGGAATCACCAAATCAATAACAACACAAAACTATCAATACAATCAGTTTTTAGTTTAGAAAACTTTACTGTCCTCAGCTCATAGTGCATGTAGGTAGACACAGGGACATAGAACAAATATAAAACGGCAATAACAACAGACTGCATTAGCCATCCTAGCTTCCTCAGTCAGTAAATGGTTCAACAAAGCAAAGAGTGTGCCAAACAACAATACAGCTACATTCAAGTACACAAACGTCCACAAGATTCCTCAAAACTAAGACCTCAGATAGAAAAATGACTTAAAGCCATGTTAAAACATGGCTTTGTCAGTCTCTAAGTATATTCAGTCATATAGTCTGCTTTAAATCTGCATTTGTTTCTTAAGTGTACGCACTTTTTGATTCCCTAATTGTTTGGTAATTTGTTCCGTTCAGCCCTGTGCATAAGTGTATGTTAAATTGTTAGTATTGGGTCTGGGGAGGATAACTAACTGTCATTTATCTACATACTGAGTGGAATATGTGTGTGTTTGACCTCCAGTAGATCTGAAAAAGATTCAGGTACACCTGAAACCATGGCTTTAAGTCAGTCTCTACGTCATTTGATTAATTTTGAGTTTAGTTTAAGTCTGTGTGTAACATGACTGCAACCTCACAGATAATAGTAGCTGATAACATGAAGGATGATGTATTTTCTCACTGAGGCCTCGCTGTCCTCTCCCCGCAGGCTGCCGTATACGTTTGTAACGAAGGAGGTGCTAGAAGCGACGTGCGAGTGTCTGCTGGAACAGGCCAAAAAGGCCGAACAGACTCACCAGCCTCAGGCCGAAGCCGAACGGCTGATCCTGGAGGAGTTCGGACACTGCCTCATGAGGATAATCAACTCGGCGGGGAAAGCCAAAACAGACTGTGCCTCCATCAACTGCTAGGTCAGAGCACTCTGGCTCTCTCCCCCCCCCGCCACTCCCTCTAACCCGTCCCAGCTGTGGGGGGCCAAGAGGCATGGATTACTCTGCACTCTGTCTCGGGCCCCCTGGGGGTTTCTCTCCTGCAGGGAAACGGGTTGTCTCCCTCTTCAAAAGGCAGAACAATGGCCTGAAAGTAGATTCCCCTGCCTCAGCCGAGCTGAGGCCAGCTGGAATAATAAACATGGAGCAGACGTTTTCTAACTGAAGGACAAATGGACGGAGCAGACCGCCTCAAAACTCTTCTCACACTTGTTCTCCTGTGATGGACACAAATGACTCTGAGCAACGTTGTGCTGAACAGGAATTAAATAATTTCTCCACTTTATTTTCCCTATCAGATCTGTTTTCTCCTCAAACGTTTGTTCTTCCGTTTTTATTCTACTTTCTTTTATTCTTTCCCTTTTTTGAGGTTTTTAGAAAAAAAGAAATGCCTGTAATTTTTTATGTAATCATTTGTGCTTACATATAGTAGACAAACGAGAACGTTATCTTTTGATATTTATTTTGACCAGTATTTGTAATCATTGTGAGCGCTAATATTGTGTGGCTTATAGTGCTGCAGACTTTTAATTATTAACCACGGCTATAGGCTAAATTGTTTCAATGAAAATGTGTAGAGGCTATCTTAGGTTTTACCCTAAAGGCAATTGTAAGATGAATGCACACACACGCGCACACCTCACTGCTCAATAGCTGGAACATGGCTAGATTGGCGGAGGAGGTACATGTTTCTTCTGGTGCTGTTTTCTGTTTAGTCACATGCTTACTGTACATTAAAAACACCATGAATGGAAAAATCATTGAGACCTTTATGTATGACTCGTTAAATGATGTTTCTAACTGGAGCCGACTGTCTGCTTTGAGTAAACTTTATTTTGTCTCGCTACAGACTGAAAACCTGCTTAGAATCAGCGTGCAGTATGGATTTGGGACCAGGTGAAATATCTTGTGTTCGTGCATGAGTCCTTCTGAAGGTTCCACCCTATTCCACTGATCAACAGTTGGTGGCGGTAAAGTGCCAAGAAATTTGGCAAAGGCAGTGAAGAAGACTTTTAGGGAAGCGAATATGGATAAATAAACGATGTAGGTTTCAAATTCTTCCAAAAATCGTCTCTGCAAATGTTTTATGAGGAAGCAACTAAAAGCAAGGATACAAATAATGCATTATGCTCAGAAAAAAATAAAAAATAAATCTTACTCTCAGTACTGAAAATACCCACCTGCTCTGTTATTTAAATTTGACTGATTATGCAGTTGTTTGGCAGTCAAAGGACTGTGCAAATATTTACACCATATACTTGTATAATATGTTGTTAGAGCAAAGGAGAACAATGTACTGAATATGCAGACTCTTGTTTTTCTCACTCTTGCTCCTCCACTGTATCTTGAATGCATGACCTAGTTCCACTTCCCCTTAATGAAAAAACAAAAAACATATTTGCTTACTGCCATTCTAGCAGGCATCTTATACTTTATGATGTCTCAGTTTTGTGATATTGTTTGTGATTACAAACCATATCATCTGTTATTAGTTGACTCATTAGGTCAAGAACTGTGGTAATTTGACAACTCTAGTTCAGTTTTAGATCAAAATTTGTACATTTCTTGTATTTTAAAACAACCACCATAGTTTGTAATTTCTCAAATAAAGTATGGTCTAAAGGTGGTCTAAAATAAAACCCATAAAGGAAATTAAAAACCAATATTTTCACCAGACATCTGTGACAAAGTCCTTTTAAACAGTTGTCAGCCATTAAGGTTGTATGAAAGAGGCTTGTTTTTGCTCATATCTCTGTATGACTTGCAGAACAGCTGCAAATACGCTTGTGCTCCTATTTTTGTCACTTAAATTTAATGCTACAGTTTGGTCCACTGGTCAGTCTGTAGACCTATTTGGAATTGGAATTGTGATTGGAATTGGGAATGTAATTAATCTATGAAAATGTATGTTACAAAAAACTGTCAGTAATTCAGGATCCGGGAGGCTTCATAAAATGTATATAATTCTGGGACAAAGGTGCATGATTGCGGAAGTAGTACATCCCACGCAGTAGGTGGCGGTAATGCACGCAGAGCCCAAACTGTCAATTAACCAGAAGAAGAAAAAGACCAGGCGAAGAAGAAGGCAAAGGTTGGTGTAGTTGGTCAGTAGTACGCTGGAGGATTTAAGGAGAATGTCCATCTTCGAGGCAGGAACAGATAACTTTCACCTACAATTGTTTGTAAAAATGCACGTTTTGTGCATATTAAATAAATATAGTCGGTATGGGTAGCTAGCTCGCTCGCTCTTCTCTTTTGAGCATGATTTTGAAGCGAGGTTTCGTTCAGCAACGTTAGCCGAAATTGTATCTCTGCACGTGGGGTCCCTGTTCGGTAATTAGGTAAGTAAATTGTAAATTAAATCCGTAAATAGTCTTGTTTTTAGTGATAATGTGTTGTAGACCGCACACGTAGCTCGCTTCACATAGTAAACCCACCACCGCCAGAGCACGTGGTCAAGAAAAGTCAGCGTGTTCCGGTGTGTGAGACGCGTCACGCCAAACTCCTATTAAAAATGTTGTTTTGTGTGAAATGGCTTATCAATCAATGTTCATTAGCCAACAGAGCACAACTCAAAACATCTTCTGAAGTATAAGCAGCAACTCTTCAATTCGGCTTACATCATAGTATCGTTATGATTGGTTTTATATAATAATACGGTGTGCAATTGTATTCTTGGTGGACATGGTGTCAGTCTAAAAATCAAAATCTTGTTTTGACAGATCAACTGAAGAAAAGGGGTTCCAGTGAAATGAACTGTGGACCTGATATGCATGTATGTATTGCAGTTATGTCATTGATGTAATAAAGTGAATAGCCATCCCAATGATTATAACAATCACTACCCATCTGACCCATTCATATGTCTGGGGAAGATTATTCATGAACTTCAAAATGAGGGTTTTGGCATTAATTTTCCAACTAAAGAGCTTGCTGCTGCTGTGTGAATTGAACTCTTCAGCTTACTTTAATATCTGCATTATTATTTCAGGGTCGACCAGCTGTGAATGCGAGTTCAGGTGATGTCTTGCCACAACTACATGGGAGTTCAGGTGATGTCTTGCCACAACTACATCTACCATAAACACTTGACTGGTTTGTCTTTTATTTTAAGTTTTTCATTGACAAATAAATACAAATTGTGAAGCAAAGTTGGTGTTTGTGTTTTTGTTCTTTTGGATGGTGGGATATCTTTTGGGAAGTGTTTTTCAGACATTTTGTACATTAATCACCAGACTTTCCTGGCTTTTCAGGTGTATTGACTTAATTAAAAAGTATAGAGGAATCTCATATTTATAGTTGCATTTAATCCTCCGTTCACTACTTTAACATTATCACAATTGGGTTGCAGTGGCAGAAAGTAACTAATTACATTTACTCAGAGCGAAATATTTCATTTATCTGGCATTTGGAGTTACTGTTTCAAAAGAAGTCCAAAATATTCTGCTACATTTGTGTATATTAAGTAAATCTAATTTCAGACATACTTCTAAAACTTATAGTAAATGTTGCTGATGATACTTGCCGATGTACTTTTACAAAAGTGCAATTATGAATGAATTTTACTCTGTTGCAGGATATTGGTGCTTTAACTTTATTTTTTACTTTTTAAATAATTTTCAGCCAAGTTCAATATTTGCATACATGCAGGGCTTTAATACAACACATTGAGCAGAATCTGTCAAGAACAATAATGAAGTGGTTCAGATGACTGAAGCTTTACATGAAATATCACATTCACTAGGAACACTTTCCAAAAGAAAAAAATCAATAAGTATAAAAATAACTAAGTAGAAATTAAAGAATACATGGAGCTATATGACATAGTATTTATTTAGTAAAGCATCACTTTCTTTGTTCATCTGGTATATGATGGAAATGCATTTACAGATAAACTGATTAGCCATAACATTATGACCACCTGCCTAATATTGTGTAGGTCCCCCTTTTGCCTCCAAAACAGCGCTGACCCTTTGAGGCATGGACTCCACTAGGCCTCTGAAGGTGTGCTGTGGTATTTGGCACCAAGACGTTAGCAGCTGATCCTTTAAGTCCTGTAAGTTGCGAGGTGGGGCCTCCATGGATCGGACTTGTTTGTCCAGCACATTCCACAGATGCTTGGTCGGGTTGAGATCTGGGGAATTTGGAGGCCAAGTCAACACCTTGAACTCGTTGTCGTGTTCCTCAAACCATTCCTGAACCATTTTTGCAGTGTGACAGGGCGCATCATCCTGCTGAAAGAGGCCACTGCCATTAGGGAATAATGTTTCCATGAAGGGGTGTGCTTGGTCTGCAACAATGTTTAGGTAGGTGGTACGTGTCAAAGTAACATCCACATGAATGGCAGGACCCAAGGTTTCCCAGCAGAACATTGCCCAAAGCATCACACTGCCTCCGCCGGCTTGACTTCTTCCCATAGTGCATCCTGGTGCCGTGTCTTCCCCAGGTAAGCGACGCACACGCACCCGGCCATCCACCTGATGTAAAAGAAAACATGATTCATCAGACCAGGCCACCTTCTTCCATTGCTCCGTGGTCCAGTTCTGATGCTCACGTGCCCATTGTAGGCGCTTTTGGCGGTGGACAGGGGTCAGCATGGGCACCCTGACCGGTCTGCGGCTACGCAGCCCCATACGCAACAAACTGCGATGCACTGTGTGTTCTGACACCTTTCTATCAGAACCAGCATTCACTTTTTCAGCAATCTGAGCTACAGTAGCTCTTCTGTTGGATCGGACCACACGGGCCAGCCTTCGCTCCCCACGCGCATCAATGAGCCTTGGCCGCCCATGACCCTGTCGCCGGTTCACCGGTTTTCCTTCCTTGGACCACTTTTGGTAGGTACTGACCACACCAGAACGGGAACACCCCACAAGAGCTGCAGTTTTGGAGATGCTGTGACCCAGTCGTCTAGCCATCACAATTTGGCCCTTGTCAAACTCGCTCACATCCTTACGCTTACCCATTTTTCCTGCTTCCAACCATGGATGTATAAAGAGACTTCCCGGGTATAAAATTACCCGGATCTTTCCGTTTTATGGCAGGTGGCAACCAGCGTAAAGGTGCATTACCGTACCCGTACCGTACCAGTACCCATAGAGCAAGTGCACTTGCTTTTTCTTTAACCCCGCCTCCGAAGCGCTAGGTCTCACGGGTCTCGGAGCAAGCGCACTAGCTTTTCCTTTAGCCCCGCCTCCCAGCCGCTCCGTCTCAGGCTCACTCACATGAATGGCAGTGACTCTATAACTCTGGATTCGGCTATTTATGCATTTTACAACTTTTAGGACATCATGATTTAAATAAGGGCTATTTAAGTGTTCATACTGGCTAGTTGTTGTACCTCAAAAAAAAGTCCGCTGATTTACAGACGTCTCTTTCACAGTGTTAGTTAGTTAGTCTATGGGAAAAAGTCTCTTGGGGCCAGTGTGCATCACGTGACGGACCCGGAAGTTGTAATTACAGGTTTGGCCACTATGTCAAATTGGCTTCAAAGCTTTTTAGAAATAGGTCTTTATTTTTCAGTGACTGGAGGGTTAAAAATATTTGGTCTGTCACTCAATTATTAGATGAATCTGGCAATATTTTACATTTTGAGGTATTCTGTATGAAATTTAATTTCCAGTGCAACCGTAAACAATATGATAAGGTTATTAATAGCATACCAACTTTTTTTATTTTGATGGCTAAAAATGCACTACCTCATATGGTTGCCCCCCCCCCCTCCTCCCCCTTCATTGATGATTGATGGACATGATTTCTCAAATAAGATTCTACCAAATAAAGTGATCTGTAGTCTCTTTACGAATGTTTTATACCCTATGCAGTTCAGCAGGAACTCGGCTTCTCATACCTTTTGTCAACCCACCTTAAAGGAATTACGCATTAACTTCTTAAATTTACCTTTACCTCCAAAAGTAAAAGAGCTTCACTTCAAAGTATTTAACTTTATGTATCCTTCAGGAGAACTCCATAGACAAAGGTTCAACTTTGATCACAATAACTGTATTTTCTGTGATGAAGAAATAGAAACTACGGATCTCATTTTTCTTCTGTCTTTATAGCAATACTTTCTGGTGTGATATGTATGATTGGCTAGAATAAAAAATCTTTTCTCTCTCCCACTTTACCAGAAATTATATTACATTTGGGATTGTAATGAAGGCTAAGACAATTGAACTTCTATTGAATTCTCTATTTATTTTAGGTAAATTCTTTATCCATAAATGTAAATGTATTAAGACACAACCCCTATTGGTGGTTTTTATGAAAGAACTAGCACTGTACTACAAATCACTATCACTAGTATAGAAGAGAAAACAGCAAAAAAAAACTACTGAACATTAATGATGCCTTAGAATTATTAGAAGAGACCCCTTAGCTATTTTATTTTGTTTCTTTTTTTGTCTCTTATTAGGTTTGAACTCTGTTTACATTGTGTGCTCCGTTTTCTAAAGAGCCTACTACTGTTAATGTATCACTTGCCATATATTGTTGTACAATTTCTATTTCAATAAAATACTAATAATTTAAAAAAAAGGTGCCATTGTAACGAGATAATCAATGTTCTTCACTTCACCTGTCAGTGAGCATAATGTTATGGCTGATCGGTGTATATTTATGAAGCATTTATGTATGACATACTTCACCAATAAAAATATATTATTAACAACAAATTACATTTTTTTGTCCTCAACAATAATTCCCAATTGAATACTTTTAACTGTAAAATGTTTTTCTTTTTCCAGGGAGTAGATTTATTATGAAAATGTAACGCTAGCATAGTTAGCAGGTTAGCACAGTTAGCATGCTAGCGGGAGAAGCGGTATTGACGTCCCCCGGAAGCTGTTCTTCTTCGTGGTAGGAGGAGACCGTTGCTTAGTGCCACGTTGATGGAGACCAGTGGGGACGTGGAAATCTGTCTTGAGTCCGTGGCCGGGACCCGGTAGCCTCTTCTTCTGTTTTTACAGCCGCTAATCCTTAAGCAGAACCGAAAGGGGAACTTGTACGGCTGGAGGGCGTTTGTGTTTGTCACCTATTTTATGTGTGCGTTCATGTAAGAAGGAGAAAAGAAGGGAAGGTAAGCCGCTTTAGTGAAGTAATAAGATATGTGAGTGGGTCTCTTGTGAGTGTTTAACTGTCTTCCCACTGTTATATCTTGCCTACACGGGCAGCTAGCAGGCTAGAAAACGTAATGTCCCCTTGTAGCTTTAGGACATGCTGTACCATGTCACAGTAAGCATGTACAAAAAGTGGCAACAAACTGCAGCCCGTTTTTCTGCTTTTTGACTTTCATTCCCCCAGCTACCGAGGCTCCTTGTTTGAATTGCTGTGTGGCTTTCAGTTGGTCCATCAGCTGTTAGCTTGCTGCTAGCTTGTACTCTACTTTTTGATTGCTAATGTTAACCTTTAAATGCAATAAGTGCACCGACTGGTTCCCCAGTTTCTTGAGAGCTAGATTGCAGTAACATTACTCCAGCACAGCTCTACCATGCAGTGTGTTATTTAGTGTCAGTCATAGTAGGCCTTTGGCTGTAACTGTGTAACTAGTGTATTTATTACAGTGGCGGGGCTGAATGGTGAAAATGCACTATACAAATGTGGGAGCAAAACCTGAATTGCTTGTTTACAAACCAGACCAACCTTATGCCTTGACTAGTTTGCCCCCTCTTTTTCACGTCTAGCTACACAATACTTAGACCCAGTTACCAGTTTATTAGGTACAGCTAGCTAAAACTAATGCAGTCCAATACAACAGCCCTGTAATAAATCCTACCTGCATGAAGGTCATAATAAAACAGTTTTAAAGAGGTGCTGATTCAACTGAACTATAATTTTGAAAGATGTAGTTTGTGGTGCTGTTGAACTGTATTGCGTTACACAGAAAGGACTTTCTGTTATTTAGTCTACCCGTATTGATATAAATGGTGTGCCCTTATTGATATAAATAGTGTAAATAATACAAATATTACCACCTCTCTAAAACAGTTTCAACAAAATCTGAACATTAAAACCTTCACGCAGGGAGGATTTATTGCAGGGCTGTTTTAGCTAGCTGTACCTAATAAACTGGCATCTGAGTGCACATGCCCATATGTACATTGAAAGAGATGCTAGTAGCTGTAATTGTCGCTGCTGCCCATTCCTACAATGTACGTGATGGGGGACAAAATTCAGCCCTTGTTCTGTGTTTAAAAGTTGGGGTCTTTCATAATTACTGTCTTTCAAGTGTAAAATAGCTCTTTATGTTACCGTCCTGCCACCGTGGCTCAGCAAGGAAACACAAAGAGAGAATTTCATACTAAATAGACACATGTACTGTACATTGGAATCACATTAGTAAGGGATTTTTTTCAAAGCCAGTATGGACAGCGACCGATAACTGTGTCAATGTGCATATGGGCATGCAAGTGTTGTTTTAAGACAAAGCTGAAAATGTGTCCTTTAACGCTTAAACATAATGTAAAGCCCAGCAACATTTCATTCATTCTGTCAGAGCTAAAATACATCAAACATTGAATGCTCTGTTATCTGTGGTGATTCCTGCAGAAGCCACACGGAAACATAAGGTTATAATTTACTGTAACCACTCTGTAGTAATTACTGCATGTTCCTTCAAAATGTGCGTTTTTTTATTTTTTCTAGGATGAAACTTAAAGAGATCAACCGCACAGCCATCCAGAGCTGGAGTCCTGCACAGCACCACCCCATCTACCTTGCAACAGGTACGAGCATGCAGCAAGCACAGACACACACAGGCCTGCTGCTGCCGCCGCTGTCTGGTGTAACGTTCACAGGACGTTATATCATTGTCAAGTCTTCGAGCCACTTAAACAAATATGAGTCACGGAGCATGCACTTCACTTGTTTGCCTTTTTGGTTCACTGGCAAATTACAATAATGGAAAAAATGATGCTGCATCATTTCCAGCACTCCACAGTATAATGTATTTAGTTTAGTTTATTTGACAATACGAGAAGAAGACCCTGAATCACACACCAGTCTAAGACTTGTGCTGTTCTTTGATGTAAAGATGGCAAAGATGCAGGAGTCCAGGGCCTGTATTTATCAAACATCTTAAAAGGAAAATTTGGATTTAAGTTGCCCCTTCGCTTCTTCTTCTACTCACTAACTTAAGGATGAAAGTGATTTATGAAATTTGTTACAACTTAAAAAAACTCCAAGAGGTGCACATACCTCCCAAGACATGTTTTGAAGTGACTGTACAAAATGTAATTGGTGATGATGAATATTGTGTTATCTGAAGCAATACGTATAATTCAGAATATGGTAGTTTTAGTCCATTATATGCATTTGATATGAACACTGAATAGGATGTTACCACTTTTTCTTTTTTTCCCTTTTTTTTGGGGGGGGGGGCATTGATCAGAGGTGCAAACAACACGAATAAAAGTGATTTGTTTGCATTCACTTTCCATCTATTTTCATAGCTTGCACTCAAAATGCTACTAAATTCTTCTTATTATATGTTTTCTCTGATTTAAACTGGCAGCAGAATTTCTTTCCCGCTTCAGTTGGGTTTTCTTTTTGTTTCCATTTCAGCCAATTTCCTATCATTTCACCCCTGTTTATATAATATACATAAATGCATTAGATTGTTTAATTGCTACAGTAGATATTAAGGATTTCTCACAATAAAATGAACTTTTTTTAAACACTGTAATTACATATGTTTTGCAGAATAACATACCACTGACAAAACGTAAGGCCTGGTGACAAGGCAGCATCATGTGTTAAGTGACAGAACATGCACCAAAGGTTCCTGTGCTCTCTTTCTGCAGGAACATCAGCCCAGCAGCTGGATGCCTCCTTCAGCACAAATGCCTCCTTGGAGTTTTTTGAGCTGGACTTGACTGATCCATCTCTGGACATGAAGTCATGTGGCAGCTTCTCCTCCTCTCACAGGTACTGAAAGCTGCTGGCTGCACTCATGTTGCTGACTTTTCCCTTTTAGTGCAGCTGGTCATCACACACGTTTTGTCCTCCCGTCTCCCCACAGATACCACAAACTTGTATGGGGTCCCTATGGAATGGATGCCCAAGGTCACCCATCCGGGGTCCTTATCGCAGGAGGCGAGAATGGCAACGTGATCCTGTATGACCCTGCAAAGATCATCGCTGGAGAGAGCGACGTGATCATTGCTGAGAGTGACAAGCACACGGGGCCAGTGAGAGCTCTTGACGTCAACCCGTTCCAAGTATGATCCGTTTAACTCCGGTGAATTCAACGTCGTGTGCACGCACTCGGTTTAAAAACAAATGCCGTGACTAATTTTGTGTTTTGTCCTCTCTGCTGCAGACAAACCTGGTTGCATCAGGAGGGAATGAGTCTGAAATCTATATCTGGGACATGAATAACTTTGGCTCTCCAATGACACCAGGACCTAAAACTCAGGTATTTGTTTAACTACATTTTACATTTATCTTCTACTCTTACTTTGTAAATCTGAATTAGGTGTTTTCGGACCAAACTGTTCTGGGGACTCCCTGAGAGGAACTGCCCACTGGGGAGCTCCCCTTTAGCAAGTTCAATGATTCAGTGATTTCCGCTGTCAAAATGAACTTTGTATATGTCATTTGACCTAATTATTTTGTTAGATGTCCCCATAATTAAGTGACTATTTAATAATATAACATTGAGTAGTGCGAAGCCTAGTGTGCATTCATGTCTGTTTTTGTGTCGTCAGATTATGTTTGTGACTAAATCTGGATCATCTCATGCATGTAAATAACAGTTTTTAACAGGTTGGATGACTGTAATGAATGTGTAATGACCAAAAGAGCTCATGTTTTTGTCTTGAAGCCTCTGGAGGACATCAGCTGTGTGTCGTGGAACAGACAGGTACAACACATCCTGGCCTCTGCCAGCCCGAGTGGCCGAGCCTCAGTGTGGGACCTCCGCAAGAATGACCTCATTATTAAAGTTAGCGACCACAGCAACAGAGTACGTTGTTTCTCCTTCTCCGCTCAGGCGAAGTCTTACACAATGTTTCTCACAATCCTCTGATGCTGTTTGCTCCACTTAAACTGTCTGCTTTTGTGTTTGTTTTTAGATGCATTGCTCTGGGCTGGCTTGGAACCCAGAAGTGGCCACTCAGCTGGTCTTGTCCTCGGAGGACGACCGGATGCCGGTCATCCAGATGTGGGACTTACGTTTTGCTACCTCTCCTCTCAAGATTTTAGAGAATCACACACGGTAAACACACCTGTTACATTTGGCACCAATGCAACATGAAGCTTTCCTTTGCAGCCTTAAAGGATAAGGCTGGTGATATTTTATATCTTTGTTACTGTCAACAAAACCAACAATGAATTGATCCTACTAACTGACTAGTATTATCTGTGTATGCAAAGCCTCATGTATCTTCTTCCTCTGTGCCGTAGAGCTCCATTGTTGTTAAAACACATCAATGAGGCTAACACATTGCTGGTTTTTGGTCTTTTAATCAGACCTAAAAATAAAGTGGCTTTTTACGACATAACTGTACTGTTCTTTATGTACAGGGGTATCCTGGCCATCGCCTGGAGCTTGGCTGATCCTGAGCTGCTCCTGAGCTGCGGGAAGGACAGCAGGATCCTGTGCTGGAATCCAAATACAGCAGAGGTAAAAGTTTACTGTATTTATATGCAGGTTATTGACACAACCAAAGCAGAAAAACAAAAAAACCCCTGCTCTGCTGTTGTCCCCTCTGATGTTAGTGAATCGTCTGCTTGAATCTCCAGGTGCTGTACGAGTTGCCCATCAACAGCCAGTGGTGCTTTGACATCCAGTGGTGCCCCAGGAACCCCGCGGTGCTGTCGGCTGCAGGCTTCGATGGACACATTGACATCTATTCCATCATGGGAGGCAGCAACCAGGCGCAGAGCCAGAGACACGCTGACCAGGTGAGATCAAATCTCCCGAGACAAAAACGTGTGTGTTTGCTATGAACAAAGTTGTATAAATGATAATCAATGGGATTATAAAGTACTCTGAGGGGGTGACAGGCTAAGAAAATATATTCTGAGAGTGCTCAAAGAGATTTCTGCAAAAGCTGCGAAAAAATCAACTGCAACTTGCATTTAAGGGCAGAACATTTGATTGACAGCATGTTGAAGTGTAACATAAAATATGTTAATCAGCATATTGCTGCAGTATTGACCCAAAGTTAAAGGGAAACTCCGGTATTTTTAAACCTGGGTCCTATTTTTACAAATTCTGGGGGCAAAATGACCAATACTTACCAAAAGATTTGGAATTGGTCCAGTAGATTGCGTAATACTTGCGGGCAATTGCACCCGTGAAAAGTCCGTCCACTAAAAGTGCTTGTTTTTGCCACTGACTCTGGTTCAGGCTGTCTCAGTGTCTGACAACATTATGGAAAGGATCCCTACAGACACAGACCGTTTGTTAAAGAGGAAGATCCTTTCGTCTTCCTGCAACAACTGAACCTCTTGAGAGATTTCAGAGCGAGATTTTCTGTTTCTGGTTAAACAAAAAGGATCTCACTCTTTAACAAAAAGGTTAAAATGGAACAAACTAAATAATATGCAGGCCTCATAAGGTCAATAGAGACTAAATAAAGCCCCATTGATCCTGTAAAATGTCATTGCCTTCTTTTATATTTCGTAATTGTTTCTTTGTTATTATTGATCCATGTGCTCGCTTGCTGTTGGGTTGTTTAGAGCTGCACATCATGAACATGAGGCTATAATCTAGAGTCCTAACTTGACTCCGGGTGTCTGTTGCAGATTAGCAACTCATTTGGGAACATGGATCCTTTTGGGACGGGACAAACTTTGCCCCCGCTGCAGCTGCCCCAGACTGCTGCCCCTCCAGCTGCAGTCAACCCCCTGAAGAAGCCACCCAAGTGGATCCGCAGACCTGTAGGAGCCTCGTTTGCTGTGAGTCCTGTTTCTTTACTTTTCATGACATTGAGGATTGAGCTTCTTTGTTTTACCATCTACCATCTTTTGTTCACTCCTAGTTTGGTGGGAAGCTGGTTTCTTTGGAGAACACAAAGCCGAACCCTCAGCAGCCTCAGCAGCCCACTGCACACGTTGTACATATCAGCCAGGTTGTTACAGAAACGGCCTTTTTGAAGCGCTCCGATCAGCTGCAGGCCACTCTGAGCGCAGGCAGCTTTGTGGATTTCTGCCAGGAAAAGATCGATGCAGCTGAAAACGAGTTTGAAAAGACAGTTTGGTCTTTCCTCAAGGTACAGATGAAATTCAGAAAGAAAAATACACAGTTTTCAATAAATAATGCTGCCATTCTTTAACTTGTTTGTGTGACTATTTTGTTTGTTTTCAGGTTAATTTCGAAAGTGATATCCGCAGCAAGTACCTGGAACTTCTGGGGTACAACAAAGAGGAGCTAGCCTTAAAGGTGAGATGTACTTTCTAGGCTACTGTATGCATCATCAAAACATTTTCTGTTTAATGCGTTTATCAAGTGTCTTTCAGTACATCTTGTGATAAATGTGCCCTCTTTGTTGTCAGATTTCAGCAGCACTAGAGGAAAAACCTGCTGACCCTCCGCAGGTGAGTTTGTGTAGAGCAGTCGCTCTTATGGTGCATTTTAAAGGAAAAGTTTCAACATTTTGGGAAATACGCTTATTCACAGGCTTGCCAAGGGTTAGATGAGAAGATTGATACCACTCTCATATCTGTCCGTTGAATATGAATCTAGAGTCAGAAGACTGTTAGCTTAGCTTAGCATGAAGACTGGAAACAGCTAGCCAGGCTCTGTCCAAAGGTTGGAAAAGCGCCTCCTAAAGCTCACCAATTAACACGATATCTCTAGTTTGTTTAATCCATAGAAAAACCGACGTGATAATCCAGCGTGCCAGACTATTTCTTGGCCAGGTGTAGTGACTTCCTGGAGTGGTTACGTCGAGTCTCCATCAAAGACTTCAGGAAGTTGTTGCACCTGGCTAAGAAATAGTCGTGTTTCGTGTGGATTAAACAAACGAGATGTAACATGTTAATCAGTGAGCATTAGAGGTGTCGGTAAGTGGGTTTTGATACCTTCGGGTAGAGCCACTAACTATTCTGTGTCCTCCTGTTTCCAGTCTTTATGCTAAGCTAAGCTAAGCTAACAGTCTCCTGGCTGTAGCTTCATATTTAACAGACACACATGAGAGTGTGGTATCGATCTTCTCATCTAACTGTCAGCAAGAAAGCGAATAAGTGCATTTCACAAAATCTCGAACTATTCCTTTAACTTTAAGCAATTTATCTCCAGATAGTTTAAGTCGTGTGGTTAAAAACATCACCTCCTTATTGACCAAATTATTATATTATGTAGGTTTGTTTATTGCTGCTCATTCTGGTGCCTGCATATTATTGTTATTATTAAACAACCATAGTTTATTACAACATACAGTGATTATACCAGTGATGTGATGCAGTGTTATGGTGTTATTTGGCCTTTCCAATCAAAATTCAATTAGAAAACCTTCAACAAGTATAAACACAAAATCAGCAACTGTTTTAAATCTACAGCAGGGAAGAGTGTCCCTGCACAGTTAGTAGAGATGCTTCCACATTGTCCATTACCACACTATAATATTCTCCATTTGTTCCTGCTTACTGTGCCGTTCACTGACAGTACAACAACACTGAATGGCAGCAATTAGTGCTTCAGTTCTTGGCTAAAATGCTGCAAACTGACTGTTTGCCTCTGTCTTACATTTTGCAATGAGGAAGTGTTGCAAGCCTTGTCTTAGTGCTACAAATACTACTTCACTTTTTGAAACTACTCAGGGGAAGCTTTGCACAGACTTTTGATTTCACCGTGAAAAAGTTAAAAACAATTTATTTTGCCTCAGGTTTCTGTTTTATTTCTTACATCTGCACACTCTCATACACTTTTGACTCTTTTCTGTGGATGTGGATGGTCTTTGTGAACTGCTCCCTCTCTGAGGTGTTAATGTATTATCTATTCATACACCTTGTTTCCACCACTGAACTCAAACACGACCCTGACTCCAAACTTCAAAGAAATCCAACCTTAGTGCTGATCTTGAGTGTTCCTGGGCCCGTTGCCAAACTTGCTTTTATGCCAACTGCTGCTTGAAAAAATGGCCTCCAGCTTGAGCTCTTTTCAAAATTTTATTTTAATTTTAATTGGAGCAAAGAGCTGTTTCGTTTGTGTCTAATTCCACCCTGTTGGTGCACAAATCCTTTATTTGCAAATTCTTTTTTTTACTTCAATTTTACTTTAATTTCTGCATCACATATCAAACATAAATTATTTAACTGCGGACGTGACCAGAAAATATGAGCATGGTTTGCCAATTTGCGGTCCACATTTTTCTCCAGCACTTGTTTGACCTGATCGGACTCCATTTTGCCAGAAGTATCTTGTTATTACTTTCCATTTGAACTCCCTCCGCCAGGTATTTGAATTAGTCCTCCCTACACACCTCTCCCCAAATATCTAATGATATCTCTGTGTTCATTTCAGCGTCCCCTTCCTCTTTTATTTTGCAGTTGAAATTTAAATTATAGTCCCTGACTCTGAACTCATATCTCCCCTCAATATTCAGGTGGAGGTGCCTGCTCCAGCCAGCCTGCAGCCTTTACCAGACCTCAGCCTCGTGCCGCCCGCTGACACTCCTGAGGCGGCGTTCGACATGATTGCTGCAGCAAACCTTCAGCCGGATGCCACACTGGAACTAGACTCCACTCCTGACCCAGAGACTGAAGAGCCAGCAGCAGCAGCAGCAGCAGATCCAGAGGACGCTCTAACCAGCGAACCAGAGGAAAATGTGGACCAGGTTCTCTCAGAGGAGGAAGCAGAGGAAGAGGAGATCCCCTTAGAGGAGGTACACCTTTATCACTGCACACTTTCATACATGCTGTTGCACTGTTAAAGGCCCTACACACCATAGTAAACACACACGGCTGATTTTAATTATTTTGGTTGATTAGACCTTTTCTCAGGACTGTGTGGGCATGTTCAGACTGGGTCCATCCCAGTACACATGAGGTATTTGTGAGTAGTCAAGTAGCTGCGAGCTTGACGTATTTCTGGTAACTGCCCAAGTGCGTGTTAAGACTGAGGTTTATCAGAGCTCACTGAGACACGTTTGATTAATGAGATGAAGAAAACATCTGTCAGTCGTGAACATACATGGTTCACTTGAGCTGGCAGATGCTTTGTTGGCTTAATTTGATTTCCACATAACAAACAAACAGGTAGGATCAAACCAGACAGCATTAGAGTTATACAATTATTAAAGCAATTAAATCAAGTTATCTAGATTAGAACCATGTAGGTCTACTGTACATAAAAGAGACATAACGTGATATTATTTTGAATGGTTTCTACCTGCTAAACCTTTTAGGAAAGGTCTATTTCTCAAACTCATTGATCACCAAAGAGCAGACAGACTCAGTTAGAGACTAGCTGGTGAACATAGTGGAGAAAACAGAGCTAAAAGAAGGGTGAATATTGGACTTACATCCATCAGGTGACAAACACGACTCCAAATGAATGATCATGTTGCTCGGTAACGGCTGGATGTGTAAATAAGCAACTGTTTGCGAGTTCGCCATATCAACTGAGAAGGTGATAACATGTCAGTGTTGTGTTTACAACTTGTTTCCGCTGCCCCCAAGTGGCCAGAAAAATCGGTAATTGCAGGTTGACGGAATAATCTGATATTTTGTGTGTTATTTCTACTTCTCACATTGGATTAAATATATTCACTGTTTACTGGTTT